>JAEQBH010008835.1:0-176838 GCA_016808115.1 Tetrastigma voinierianum | reverse complement strand
GTTGTGACATAACATTCAGAATTCACAACTAAAAGCAACAAAATCTTTGTCGCGACAAACAAAACACGAAGAAGGTGAATTCTCTGTTGCAAAAAGAAACTCATGTTACGACATAGTAAAGAAATGAAGGCAGAATCTCTGTCGTGATAGAGAAATTTTATGTCGCGACAATAAAAGCTATGGAATAAAAGAATTATGTAGCGAAAGAATAAAATTAGGTCGCAACAAAAATAGAAGGAGAACTAAGATTAGACAAGTCAAGCATGTCGCAACAAAGATTTCTATGTTGCGACAGAGTTGAAAAGCTGAAAAGGAAAATGTTTGTCGCGACAAGGAAAATTATGTCACGACAGACTCTAGGAGAAGAAGGACATGAGAAGCTGATTGCAAACAGATTTAGTGTCGCAACACAATACATTTTCTGTTGCGACAAGAACAAGATTGCTACACCAAAATTCTATCTTGACATTATCAAAGTCTGCCGTGTCAGAATTCAAGAGCTCGAGAGAGCAGTCGCAACAAAAGCGCTTGAGGCAATGGAGGAGGCGACGACAAAGGCGAAAAAACTTCTGTTGTGTGAACTTTCTATGTTGTGACATAGTGACCAATTTGGGCCAGAATTTTGGGGATCCAAAAGGCAATTAATGAAGTACGACCCAACATTGGGAAGTCTATAAATAGACGCATCTAGGGCATTGTGCTCAGCTTTCACAACTCTAGGACGTTTGGGTAGTTGAAGACTCTTGTATAATTTATTTTTCTTTCATTTTCTTTTTAGTAGAGTTAGTTTCAGTAGAGCTTCAATGTAAATTTTAGTTGGTATTCTTTTAGATTTACAGGTTGGGTATTAGGCGAAACGACTTGAGCTGGAATGTGTTATTAAAATCATATTTCTCATTACTGTCTAATTTAAATGGAGGATGGAAAGTTTATGGAGTTCATTTATTTCAGTTCGTTTATTATTTTAGTGAATTTTCTTGATCAGATAATCACTGATATGAGTGAACTAGTTTTGAAAAGTTGAGCTCTCTTGAAATGGGTTAATGATGATAGTCATTTTTATGCACAAGGAGGAAGAATGCCTTAATTAGAATTCTTGAATTTATTTGATTGGTATTGTTTTTGAATTTATTTGTTCCCAGTACTAGTACCGTGTATCTAAGCAAGGTTAAGCCCATCTTACTCACGATTTCGGGAGGCCCTGCAGCGTGAAAGCGAGAGATGGAGAGTCACGAGTATAGAAATTTTTTGTTGGTATGCTAGGCTAATACGAAAGAACTAATGAACTCTGATGGGTTACTCAAATAGATCACCAACTTACTCGTAATTGAGGATAGTTGAATGAAGTATCAGTTTAATTACTCAGAGGTCTCTTCTCTTATTGCTGAATTGATTCTGATCCCGTGTTAGCAAAGATCTAATCAAGGAGATGAAATTTTTGATAAAAAATGAAGGATGAGGTATCAATCAACTTGGATAAGGCTTGCAATATCCTGTATATGGGGGCAAGAATTCTCCAGCCCTAAGATCTGGGTATGAAGTACTAAAAAGGAAAAATACTAAAATCTTAGAAAGAGGGTTACAAATTACAAGTAACTGATTAGAATCATGTCTTAGAAATGAATATGAACCTTTAATCAGTGAAAAGTATTGTTAAGGGAGAAATCCAAACTATACTACCATGCATTTTTGACAAACCAAGTTTTCCAATTTATGGCTAAGCTATGAATCGATAAGATGTAAAAATTGATTATTACTCATTGATCTATATCCAGTTTTGTCTCACTCAGTTAAGTCTCAAACCCATTTTTATTTAAATTTATTTTCATATATATATATATATATATATATTAAGGAATGGAATCTAGAGTTAAAATTCTTTTTAGTCATCTCATCATCATAATAGTAGAGTTCAAATAGTAACGATCTTGAGTAGTTTGGGTAGTTAGTCTTTTGATTTATCATTATTTCTCGTGGGAACGATATCTGGACTTTAAATATCCATTTTTATTACTTGTATAACCCGTGCACTTTCAGTAATCAAGATCAACTCAAATTTTAATGAATACATTTTACAGAAAAAGCAAATAAATCTTTCATCTACACAAGCAATCTGGGTAATAAGTTTTTGGCGCCGTTGTCGGAGACTGAATAATTCTTGATTAATAGTACCATAAATTTGGCATACATAGATCGCATCCTACAGTTTGGTTTGTAACAAGTTTTTGGCGTCGTTGTTGGGGATTAGCTAATAGTCCTTTGGTAATAGTGTTATTAATGTGTATAGATATATAATCTGGTCTTAACGAGAGTTTTTGGTGTTAATCGTTGTAAAGGGATTAGCTAATAGTCCTTTAGTAATAGTGTTATTAATACGTATAGATATATAATCTGGTCTTAACAAGTTTTTGGCGCCGTTAGCCGAGGATAGAATGATGAATTTAAAGATCAATATTCTAACCAAAAAGGGATTTACTAATTTGGACATTTTTCTTTATTATTATAAATTTAAGAAAATCTGAAAAACAGTTTTATTGTCAGTGGCTGAAGAAGCTATTGAAATTTTTCTATGAGCTTAAATAGAGATAACTGTCTCCCACAGAATTAATTTGATCTTAGTGTGTTTTTATTTCAGGAAGATTTTAAATGCATAGAAATCGAGACGAATCTTGTCTCCTAGACAACGAAATTGAGAAGCAGAAGAATGCGAGGAAAATCACAGAGTGCGAATCAAAAGTATGACAAATCAAAGAGAAAGACTGCAGGCTATTCCAGAAGAAGAAGAAGAAGAAGAAGTAGAGAGACCTCAGAGGCCTAGTACTATGGAGGACTTTTGAAGGCCTATTATCCAAGAGGAGTACTACTGTTGTGAGACAACATGCAATTGAAGCTAACAATTTTGAGTTGAAGCTAGCATTGATTACTATGGTATAGTAGCACCGGTTCACTGGTCATCCCTTTGAAGATCCCAATGAGCATATGGGAAGATTCATGAGGATGGCTAACACAGCCAAGCTTAATGGGGTGAGACTAGAAGTAATCAAGTTTTAGCTCTTCCCCTTTTCATTGAGAGATGTGGTAGCAACTTGGTTTGACTCATTGCCAGTGGGATCAGTGAATAGTTGGGAAGAGTGGAGGCCTATATGAGCAGATTTTTTCCTCTAGCTCTAACTTTTTGAGAGAAGAGGAGAAATAATTTTCTTCAAGTAGGGGGAAGATGAGAGTCTTTACAATGCATGGGAGAGATACAAGAGATTGTTAAAAAGATGCCCTATGCATGGAATAGATATGACCACTAAGATGGATATATTCTATCATGTTATGAATTATGCCTCAAAGGGTATAATTGATGCATCCTGCTGCTTTTAAGAGAAGAAGTGTAGAGGAGGCAAGGCAGCTGATTGAAGACCTTGCCAAATGCAATTACAAGGCTCCATCTCAAGCTTCAGGGAGTAGCAGCAGACTGAGGGGAAGTGGTTGATTGAGTTAAACCGTATGATTTCCATAAAAGCAAAAGGATGCGTGAACAAATTAGGAAACGTAAGAAGGCGCACATGAAGTGGGAGCATTAAAGAAGAATTAGAAGCGATCTTTGAGGGACCGATTGAAAGAAGAGCCTTACTAGGTTGAGAGGCCTGATGCACGAATGCTAACGGGAGCACATTTTCAAGCCAAATCCCAACTTGCCCCTCGTTACACACAGCTCGGAACCTGTGATAATTTCTCATATGGTGGAGGAACCTGGCGAGACGGTCCAGGACGAAATTACCGTCGAGGTTAATGCTTAGCCCATATTCAAGAGCGACGATGCGAGAGGATAATAGAGAGGAGAATATTAGGGTCAGAAAAGGACTCAATCATTTGAAGATCAGATGCTGCATTTCATGTTAGAAAACAAGAGAATTTTGAATTTTCATGAGAAAAGATTCTCTAAACTAGCAAATTTCCAAGCAAGCACAACTGTGTTTCAGACAAATACTAATGCTTCATTGAGGAACTTGGAAACTAAAGTAAGGCAGCTAGCCCTTTCCTTGCAAAACCAATCAAGGAATGTATTTCCCAGTAGTATAGAGATAAATCCAAAATATTTCACACATACTTCATTGGTGTGATGATTGCAAGGGAAACAAGAAGATGCAGGATGAAACAGACATTGGAAAGAAATTCAGGAATAACGGCTCATACTAGAGGAGCATATAAGGAGATGCTAAGAATGAAGAATTTATCAGCAATGTCTAGCTAAGGACTGTAAACTGAGCAGCTTCTTAGGAGACAACCCAAGCGGAATTGTTAAATTTTTGTTAGACTAATGTTGATAGATTTTGTGTGATTGATTTTCAGTTTAATTGGTAGAAGTTATTTGTTGAGTGGTTGTTGATTTTCGGGACAATGAGGAGGCTATATTAAAGATGAATTTTATTATGAAGCACACTGTCTCAAACTGAAATATGTAGAAAATAGCTACAAGGGGGAGTATTTCTATTTCCCTAAATTTGTTTTTAATGATAATGCATAATTGAAGTTTAGGGGAATGTGATTTTATTTTAGCTATACTGAACATCATCTTTGCTGATTTTAAATGTTATTCTTCATACTTAAATTGAGGGTCTTTTATGATTAAATGAGTTTTCACAAGTATGTTTAGATGGGTATGAGTGAATACACCTTGTTTGAAAGTGTCTTGAGTGAAAAATGAGAGTAATTCAATTCTGGAAATTTTAGCTCAATGTCGCGACATAATCTTTCTGTGTCGCGACATAATCGATTTTGGACTCAATTTGAAAAGGAAAGTTTATGTCGTGACACATATTGTCATTGTCGCAACATAGATTCAAAAGAGCACTGAAAAGAATGTCGTAACATTTCTTGCAATGTCGCGACATTTGGCTGACCTTGTCGCAGTGATTCGTGTGATTATTTCTAAATGTCGCGACATAGTAGGAAAAATGTATAGGTCATTTGTTGTCACGACATTTAATGAAGGCACAACAAAACAATTGTCTAATAAATAGAAAATTTTTGAAAACCAGAAGGCCACCTTTCTCATAAACCATCAACCCTCTCAACTTCCTTCATCCAATCTCTCTCATCTTTCCTTATGAAACCCTGGAGTTCCAAAACCCTAACCTGACCATGTCTGAGCCATCACACCTTATTCCAAATCTGAACGAGATGTTGGAAACATACACAAAAGTAGAGGAAGAGACCGTTCAAGAAACTCAATCAAGGGAAATGCAAGCTGAAGAAAGAACTGAAGATAGAGGAGAGCCTAGGCACTTAGGGCAAGAATCAAGAAAAAGGAAGAGGGGAGCTGAAAAAGTAAGAAGCTTGATCTCAGAAAAAGCAGCTGCTCTAATGGAGAAGAGTTTGAAGGACATGGGCTTCATTGTTGAAAGAGGATTCAGAAAGCTTATCTCGTCTTTCGCTGAAATGCTTGAGAAGAGAGGATGGCAATCACTAGGCGAGCACAAAGAACTTGGTTGTGCGGCGTTGGTGAAAGAATTTTTTGCGAACATGGTGGAAGAGGAAGGAAAGAAAGTATATGTCAAAGGACAATGGATATACTTCAGCAAAGAGAAGATAAATACATTATTCAATCTAAAGGTGCAGAAAGATGGTTCAAAGTTTAAGAAACTACTGAAGGAGCCAGAGTACCAAAAGATAGTGAACTGAGAATTACAACAGGAAAAGAAAGAAAAATGAAGGGGAGACAGAAAGCCCTTTACAAATCCATTCTTCAGGAGATTGCTTGAAGAGAGGGTAAGGTATGGTTCTATTTCATCAGCTCGGTCCTTTTGCCATCGAAGCACCTTAGCACAATGAGAAGGGATGACTCCTCTATGCATTGCTGAAGGGGTACAAAATGAATGTGGGGAAAATAATTGAAAAATCTATCTTAAGCTACTCCATAAGTAATTGCAGGGAATTGATTCCACACCCAATGGCAATAACTAGCCTTTGCCTTCTTAAGGGAGTTGAGGAAGAATGGGGAAAAGAAGAAACATACCCCAGGGCATCCCCTCTGACCTTGACATGAGTGACTAAAGGTCCTAAGAACAAAGGAAAGGAGAAAGAGATAGAGGTGGAAGAAGAAAGGGGCGTGAAAGTGCGATGAGCGGGAGCGGTTTGAAAGTGCATCTACTAGGGCAACAAGAGTTTCAGGAAAGCCAAAACCTCAACTGGAATGCATCCCCAGACCTGAGAGAAGTCCATCAGGGACAAGCTGAAAGTTCAGGGCACCAATGTAATAATGAAGAACTGATGGAGATGCTGAAATCCTTGAAATAGGAGATGAAAGAAAGGGATGATCAGTTAAAAATTCAACTTCAGCTCATAGATGAATATTTTGGTGCAGAGCTTAGAAGAAGGGATCAGAATCTGGAGGATGCATTGAAAAAAAGAGATGAAGAATGGAGAGATGAATTGGAGAAAAGGGACCAGAACTGGTTGAATAGTTTGGCACACTACAAGCAGAGTTTTCGCCTAATGACCTATGAGCAAGTCAACAACATAACACTCCTTGAATCATTGGCTAAAAGCGTGAGCGATAAAGCAATCGCAGATCTTAGGCCAGGCTATGAAGGCAGTCTCAACTAAGAAAAGAAAAGTGCCATTGCCCTGAAATAAAATTTCGGATTGTAATGCCTTACATAGTAATCACTAAAGGTGTAACAAACCCCCCAATACCATTCTCTAACCTAGATCCAGATGAAGAAGGACCTTATAAATCTTGTAAAGCACAAACCTAAAAGAAAACCCGTAGTGAAGCAAGAAAAAAAAAAAAAAAACTAACTTGATAAGGAGGTTGAAAATACTTAAGAATGGAAGGCATAGGGAAAAGGCTACAAGGAGTAAAAAATGAAAATCACCCTGCTCTTCCATATCTTCTCCCTCTCTGTACCCAAATTCAATAAAATAGAAAATTCTTTGCAAGCTTGGTGTTCAATTATGTTTGATTTTTTCTCATTTGTTTGTTTGTTTGGTCTAATTTTTCTTTCCTTCATGTTTAATAGTTAGAAATTTTTGACTTGTGGCAAATGGATTATTTGAATAATTGAGAAACCAATTTACCTGGATCTAAGTGTCAAATTGCTGCAACATGTTTGGTTGATTGGAACTAATTAAAGAATGAAATTGTGGTTGTGTTGGATTGTTTGGAGTTGAATGCATTATTAAAATGAACCTTATGACTTGTTAAAAAACACAACTACAAATTTCAAAACCAAACAAAAATCTGATAGATGCATTGGGGTAGGACAAAATGAATAGAATTGGAAGGTTGTAAGGTTACAAATAAATGTGTTGAACTTCAAGAAGAAGGAAGACTTTAATAAATTGATGGAACATATAAGACCTATAATTCTGTTGTGTGTAAACAATTTGGTTATAAAAATCATGATTAACTCTACACATGGTCAAAAATGACTCTGAAACAAATTGTGCTATGATTAGGAGCATCTTCTGAGATCCATCACAGTAATCTCTCCAATGTCTTAGAACTTGTTGGATTATTAGTCAAGGCGAAATCATAGGCAATACCATTCACATGAAATGATTTAGGCCATCCTTGGAAGTTTGAGCCTTTCAAACCTACCCTATGATATGCATAAGCATATACACTAGTTCCCTATTTGAGCTTATATCCAATCTCATCATCAACCAGCAAGCGAAGCCGATTCCTTCCCTTAAACATAATCCCTCTGATAAGGAACCATATTTGCTCATATTATCAGACAAAATACATCAATGACAGAAAAGAACAAGTTTGGGGGAATATTATTTCAAGATGTGGAGAAGGATAAAAAGGGTTGTGAAAGAAAAAATGCAGAGAGATAAGAAAATATGAAGAGAATTATGAAAGAAGCTGTGAAAAGAAAAACATCAAGGAGGAATGAGTTTGGTCTTGTAGCCTTCCTCCCTTGAACAATTAAGTTCTTAGGGGTGTTCAACACCTAGTACCTTAATGTCATCTAGTATGGGAGTTACTAACCCAAACTTCGTTGAATTGTTAGAAAGCTTAAAAGATGACATTTTATTCATAAAACTTGGTGAGAGATAAAAAGTGAAAAAGCTTCTAAAATAAGGAAGAGAAGTTATCTTCTGTGTGTGGAAAAGGAAAGAGAAAAAGATACCATAATGAAGAATATGCAAAAAGATGAACAAACCCGTTGGGAAGGTTAGAAACTTACAATCAAGAGAAATCAAGGATGTATTAATAAGGCAAGAGTGTAAGTTGTCAGTGAAATTTGGGTGAAATTGAGCCTAAATTGTCCATTTATCTACCTAATTACCTAAGCCACACATTACAAGCCTAAAAGACCTATTTGATCTTGAAAGTGGTATTATGCCTACATTAGTGGAGAGTAATATGATGAACAAGCATATGGGACTTTAAAAATGAAAGAGAGTATGCCAACTGAGTATTATCCCAGAAGAGTAACTGATCTGCCAAGGAAAAAAGGAAAGACCAACACACACACAAAAATCAGGATTTAATGATTAAATTGTTTACACCATATGAATTATTTTATTGGTTAAGTGAACTCAATAGAAAATCTTCATGAATCTATGATTAGAAACATATTTAAAAGTAATTTTACAACTGACTTATGTTTCCTGCCCAATTGAGCTTTAAACAGAAAAATGTCCTTAAAAATCAAAGCTAAATTGTTTGAGGACAAACAAAATTTTATTTTCTTTGCTTGGGTACAAGCAAAACTTTAAGTTTGGGGGAATTTGATGAGTCTTTAACTCATCTATTTTTAATCCATTTTTCTAGCATGTTTTTAACATTTTCAAACCTATTTTTATGCCAAATTATGGAATATTCACTAACTTTGTGTTTTGCAGGTGTTAATTGAAGAAGAAGAGAAAACAAGTAGAAAAGAAGCAAAAAAAGTGGAGAATGCAACAATCTTTGTTGTGACATAGTTTTTGTATGTCGCGACACAATTTCAAGAAGGCCAAAAGAACTATGTCGCAACCAGCAACTAAATGTCGCAACAAAGCGCAGGTAGAATTCAAGGCTGAAAGAGTAGTTTTATCGCGACAAAGAGTTTTTATGTCTCGACATTATTGAAGAAGATTGTGAAGAAAACTCTCTTAGCCCAGGTCCTTAAATGCAGTCGCGTGATGATCGGCGAGAGAGCAAAGGAGTGTCGCAACAATGTTTCTCTGTCGCAACATAAAAGTGAGACCTAGCAGGATGAACGTTGTCGCGACAAAAGATAATTTTGTCATGACAGAAAATGCTAAGACTGCAACACAAGTCAACTAAGACAAGTGTTTTTATATTGTGACAAAGTTTCAGAACCAAGCCAGCTCAAGGAGGAATTTATGTCGCAACAAAGAAAATTATGTCGCGACATAACATTCAGAATTCACAACTAAGAGCAATAAAATCTCTATCACGACAAAGATTATTTTGGTTGCGACAAACGAAACATGAAGAAGGAGAATTCTCTGTAGCGATAAGGAGTTGAAGAGCAACACAAAAAGAATGGAGACAAAGAAGCTCATGTTGCGACATAGTAAAGAAATGAAAGCAGAATCTCTATCGCGATAGAGAAATTTTATGTCGCGATAATAAAAGCTAGGGAATGATAGAATTATATCACGACAGAATAAAATTAGGTCGCGACAAAAATAGAAGGAGAACTAAGATTAAACAAGTCAAGCATGTTGCAACAAAGATTTCTATGTCGCGACAAGCGGCCTCGGCCAATGACAAAGAATCAAAGAAAAAAGTGCAGCTGTTCGCGACTGAGTTTCGCATCGCGGCCAATTACTTTAAGACAAATCATGTTGTGACATAAGCTACGTCGCGATAGAGTTGGCAATTTGAAAAGGAAAAATGTTTGCCCAAGTGACAAGGAAAATTATGTCGCGACGGACCACACAGAAAGCGAAGGACATGAAGCTGGTTCTGCCCGGATTTGGTGTTGTGACACAATACATTTTACATTGCGATAAACAGTACATACGCCCCAAAAGTGCGTCGCGACATTATCAAAGTTTGTCATGACGAGAATTCAAGAAAGCTCGAGAAGCAGTGTATTTGCTTGAGGCGATAGAGCGATGAAAAGACTAAAAACAACGCATCGCGATAGAACTTTCTATGCCGAGCATAGTTACCAATTTAATTTAGAATTTTGAAATCCACAAATATGATTAATGAAGTGCGGCCTAACATTGGGAAGTCTATAAATAGATGAATCTAGGGCACTGTGAGCAGCTTCCGCAACTCCAGGACGTCTGGGTAGTTGAAGACTCTTGTATAGTTTTTTTTTTTTTTTCTTTTTAGTAGAGTTAGTTTCAATAGAGTTTGATGTGAATTTCAGTTGGTATTCTTTTGAATATGCGGATTTGGGTATTGGTACTTGGTGCGAAACGAGCTGGAATTTATTATTAAAATCATCTTTCTCATTACTATCTGATTTAAATAGAGGATGGAAAGTTTATGGAGTTCATTTATTTCAGTTCATTTACGATTTCAGTGAATTTTCTTTATCAGATAGTCACTGATATGAGTGAATCGGTTTTGAAAAGTTGAGCTCTTTGGAAATGGGTCAATGATGATAGTCATTTTTATGCACAAGGAGGAAGAACGCCCTAATTAGAATTCTTGAATTTATTTGATTGGTATTGCTTTTGAATTTATTTGTTCCTAGTACTGAGTACGCAGGTGTACCCGAAGCGGAGTTCTTTATCTTACTGCGATTTCCGAGGAGGCCTCGTAGCTGACGCACAAAAGTGGAGATCTTGAGAGTATAGAGCCGTTCTCTGTTGGTATGGTAGACTAATACGAAGGAACTAATGAACTCTGATGGGTTACTCAAATCGATCACCAACTTACTCGTAATTGAGGATAGTTGAATGAAGTATAAGTTTAATCACTCAGAGGTCTCTTCTCTTTTTGATGAATTGATTCTGATCACGTGTTAGCAAAGATCTAATCAAGGAGATGGAAATTTTCATCAGAAATAATGGATGAGGTGTCAATCAACTTGGAGAAGGCTTGCAATATCCTGTCTATGGGGGCAAGAATTCTCCAGTCCTAAGATCTGGGTATGAAATACTAAAAAGGAAAAATACTAAAATCTTAGAAAGAGGGTTACAAATTACAAGTAATTGATTAGAATCATGTCTCAGAAATGAATATGAACCTTTAATCAGTGAAAAGTATGGTTAAGGGAGAAATCCAAACTATACTTCCATGCATCTTTGACAAACCAAGTTTTCCAATTTATGGCTGAGCTATGAATCGATAAAATACGAAATTGAGGTGTATTACTCATTGATCTACATCGAATTTGTCTCACTCGGTAAGTCTCAAACCCGTTTCATTTAATTTATTTTCATATATATATATATATATATATATATATATATATATATATATATATATATATATATATATATATATATATATATATACTATATATATTTAAGGAATGGAATATAGAGTTAGAAATTCTTTTAGTCATCTCATCATAAGCAAAAATAGGGATTCAGTATTAACGATCTTGAGTAGTTTGCAAGGTAGTTAGTCTTTTGATTTATCATGTCATTCCTCAGTTAGGAGCGATAATACGGACTTTAAATATCCACTTTTATTACTTGTATAATCTGTGCACTTTCAGTAATCAAGACCAACTCAAATTTTAATGAATACATTTTACAGAAGGAGCAAATAAATCTTTCATCTACACAAGCAATCTGGGTAACAAGTTTTTGGCGCCGTTGTTAGGGATTGAATAGTTCTTGAGTGACAGTACCAGAAATTTAGCATACACAGATCGCATCCTACAGTTTGGTCTGTAACAAGTTTTTGGCGCTATTTTCAGGGATTAGATAATAGTGTTATTAATTTGTATAGATATATAATCATATTTTAACATAAATTTCGCATTGCGAAATTTAGCAGAGTTAGCCCATTTTTGCCGGATTTTTCTCATGGGTTGCGAAAATTCGTAACCCTCACTACAAGTGACGTTCGAATGTCGTGCTGGCTTTAGATTCTCATACCCTTACCATTTCCCGGAGCGTGCGAGGCAGGCTGTGGTTGAACCTTGGTTGTGCACACTCTTCGTTTGCCCTCCCCTTTCACGAAACTCCTCATTACCTAATCCTTTTGATCCTCCACCTCTTCAAACCCTTCACCTTCCATCCTCTATAAATAGAAGACCACCCTCCCTACGAAACCCACATCTCCCCTGCGAAATCTCCTCATTTCTTGAAGCCTACCCTTGCGAAACACCAAAGCCCCCCTGTGAAAGCCATCTGTGCCTGCGAAACCCTCTTCTATAAGTTTGGGCTCATGGAAAAGACCCGCGGAGGCCACAGTGCTTCGTCCCAACACCGTGCGAGGCCCTCCTCCCTTACTTGAGGCACACGGAATTTGCTTGGTAGTCTTGCAGGCCTGATCTGGCGAGGCTTTGTTGCTGACCTCCCATCTTCTTTTGCCCTGCCTTTCCCATAGTGTGCAGGTGTGACATAAGGACTGGGCCTATGCCCGCAGATCCTCCTTACCCACGACCTGTGCGCGGGGCCACCTCTGACAGGCCGGGACCTTTGTCCACACGAAGAGTCTTCAGTCACAACCTCGGTGCCTCCACAGTCTCCCGCCTCCTCCCAGGGCACCTCGGCCAACATTCCACTGCACAGCTCCTATCACTCTGTACATTAGAGAGGCACTATTCCCTGTGCCCCAATAGCGGAGCAACACTTGACTGATAACAAGGACTTCCATAACGAACATTTTTATGACATTCCAACTTTTGCTAATCTACAGGAGCTTCGGAATTCTATGGGGCTCGTGTAGGGCTACTCTCTTGAGCCATTTATGACTCTGCACAGAGTTTTCTACCCGAGAGTGGTGATTAACTTTTACCAAACCATGACTTCCTGAGGTGAACTCCACCCCACTGCTATTCACTTCACTATTGATGGCCGTGGGGCATCACTTGGCCCCGACGATATCATTCTTGCTTTTGAGTCCTAGTGGTCGCACCAATTCGGTGACTATAGGCAATGGCCCCATCCTTTGCCCTGGGAGATGGTCCAGATCCTCTCCTTAGACACATTTGCTGGCCCTATTTTGTTCCGGAGGCAGCTTCCAATAGGGATGCTTTTTGTGGACCATGTGCTGTGGTCCAATCTGTTTCCTCTTCTGCATGTTGTCTAGAGGCGGGGCGCCATCCTAGACACCATATATTGCGTTTCTGAGGGCTTTTTGTTTAGCCCCCCAGAGCTTATTATGATAACCCTCTTTCATTTCGAGGAGAAAATACATAGAAAGCACCTCAGCAGAGCCGAGACCATTCCACTACTGTTTTCGAGGATGCTGTCTCATGTATTAGAGCACCTAGGTTTTCCGACTGAGCCCTATCGAGAGCGTCGTCGGGTTTGCGAGGCCACATTTACCGTTGAGAAGAGGCAGTTTATGCTCGAGGCTCCTCTTCTTCTCGCATATCCTCCTGTTGAGGCAGATCCCCAAATAGATCCCCCACAGGTCTAGCAGCCCCTGCTTAGGGCCGCATCACAATGTCGGCCCTGCACCGAGCCTAGTGCTGCCCCACGTGCCTCACATTTGTTGCTCTTCACCCCCAACTCCTACTGCTCCAGCTGATCCCAGCTCATCTTCCCCATCAGTGGCATCTATCACATCACGCTTTCGGGATTTTCTTGCCATCGCTGGCCATGGCCTTGATTTAGCGGTTACATCCGATCCTTTCTTTGTTGCCGCAAGCTACGTGGCTAAGCGAATGGGTGGCGCAGCACCGTCCTTGCTCGAATACGCCATCGTTGCTCGGGTTCAATAACATTAGCTTCTGCCACCTATCTTTCTCACTCAGCGACAACAACCAGGATCTGACTCTACATAGCTCCAGTGGTCATTCTATTTTTTTTTTTTTTTTTTTTTTTTTTTGGCCATTTGCCCAGTGGAGTTCGACTGGAGTCCTGCAGCGAAATGACCCATTTCTGCTAGTTGCTCATCCTTTCACTCCTGCTTAGTCACATGATGAGGATGAGGTTCCACTTTCCACGACTACTTGAGGAGGTATCACTTCCTTCATTAAGTTTCAACTCTAGGTCCCATTAAGGACAATGACAAATTCGGTTAGGGGGAGAGTTAATGAAGAAAGTGCCGTTTATATTTTGAGAAAGTCTATTTTGTATAGCATATGTTTTACTTAATGCTTTCAGTTTCTCATTTTCAGAAAATTTTTGTAATTCTTAACTTACAATGAGAGAAATTGAAGTCCTTGTCTTAATGCTTTTGATGTTAGAATGAAGTTATGTTTTGTTTGAGTTGATGAACTGTTAAAACTCTTCTTGTCTTCAACCTTACTTCTTCCACTTTGAACTAACCACACACTGTGCATATTAGGTTTCAATTATAAGGCTGAAGAAGCTACCTCTAAGCCTTGCAAAGTTGACTGAGTACCTTTGACCACTTTTAATAGGTCTGGACCCTTGAATAAAAGACCAATGAGTCTTTACATAAAAAAAAAAAAAAGAGAAGAAAAAGAAAAAAAATTGTGAAACTTGCCTTGAAGAGCACGAGGCGTGATCCCGGGGTATATGACAAAGTCTTTGGCTGGTGCCCTAAACCAACTGGTTGGGAGTCACCGAATTTGTTGCTCATTACACGGGTGGATAGGTGGAGTTTAGCAAATTGTAGGTGATGGAGTTTCGAGCTTATTAAAAGTCCGGGGTGAAACTTGAAGAGTTAATGGTTGAGAGATCCTTATGACTTGATGCCCTAAACCTTAAATAGTTAGGAGTCATCGGTGGACCCTCGTTACATGGACAATTGTGAATTCGATTCCCTCAACATTGCACCCTTACAACGCAAAAAGAGTTGTGAAATAAAAGTGCGTCTCGATCTATTGAGGTTTGTTAGTCTGCTAGGTATAGAAAAGAGCTAGGTTGGGGGGAGAGAATAGTTTGGCAGACTATTTGAAGAAATCAATTGGAACTTCAGGCGCTGGGAACCGAAGAGCGGAGACGAAGCAACGAGAGAATTGCATAAAGCCACCTTACCAATTTAAGTAGCTGTGAATTTTGTAATCTGAAATTACTGTAACCTGCCATTATTTTGACTTTGTCTCTCACTTTATTTCTTCCCAAATTATCCCTATGTAATAGTTTCTTGCTTTTGTTAATTCAGTAATTTGTATAAGCAGTACGGCTTGAAATTCCAGAGACAAGACTTGATGGGAGAGGGGATTTTTATCAAAGATTGGATTTGGAGGAATCTTGTTCAAAAAAATCTCCCGTTTTCTTTCATTTTCTTGTCCTTTCTCACTAGCCAAACACCCTCTGAGGATGTGTTCTTAGAGGACGAGTGGCTAAAACCCCTTCCTTCTTGAAGTAGAAGGCCATAGGGCAAAGGATCCTAAGGTAAACTAAGGGTTTCCATGTTTTTCACGCAGGTATTCCACTATCGTTAATGTTCTTTCCTTCAACTCTAGGTTTTTATCCCTTCGAGTCATCTTGAATGGCTAATACTTAGTAAGCTTTCAGGGCTCATTAGATGCTTAATGTTAGATCTAGTGATGTTCGTTAGTTATCATTTATGAGCCAATGGAAGGTGAGTCAAGGAGACTTGTGTTTTTACTGACTGAGAACATTAATGAACAGTGAATGCCATTTTCAAAGATATTTATGGAGGGTTAGTTTTTATAGCTAAATGATGATCCGGTTTGGGAGATAACTATATGTTATCCTCTCCAATGCGAGGTAACAACCCGGAAACCCCCTAATTTGCGTAAAGAACCTAAACCTAGTGTCTTGATACTTCAAGGGACCTCTTTCCATATTTGAATCTCTTTGATTTTCAGTGATAACCTTTAAAACCAACCCCTTTTTATCACAACCCCAATATCCAAACTACAATCACTAGTGTAAACCTCAGTATTAGTCATTTCTACGAAGAAAACCATCACTGTGGACGATCCTAGAGCCGCTACACTATAGTAGCAATGCTACGGTAGTATGAGGTATTACGTTATAAATGTTGTTGATTTAGAATACTGATGGACTCTGAATCATTCTTGAGGGTGGCTAAACTCCTTCTCATGATAAACTGCGATAGATTTCTTTTAGCTGAATTAAAAATTCTTCCTCTTGACCTCTTTATACATATTAGTAGCATGTATTAGAAATTCTTGGACAGAAATCCCAAGGCATCGGGTTTGGAGTGACATTAAATGCTGCCAGGATAAGCTTCCACGATCATAGGCCCCACTTTGCGAGAAGGGAGACTACACATATGATGCTTATGCTTAGGAGGGACATCTCACTTCATCTAACACCCTCACAGCTTCTCTAGCAAAACTTCGGCCACCTCAAATTCTTCTAAACTTGTTCCATAGAAATTCTTGACTCCGTGTCTTGAATACTTATCGATTGGAGCTTTGAGGCTGTGTCGGCTCTAAAACCAGAGCCATATCATGTGAAATCTTAAGTAAAGATTTTGTTGGCTTGGTATCACGGTCACTTCTAACTAATTGAAAAGGATCAGAGGCTGATGGACCTTATTCCCTAAGATTGACACTTCGGCTTCTTGACGGTGTCTGGGGTCGGTCCATCCTATTGAGAAAACAAGGACATCCGCCTTAGGCCAACACATTGCTGTGCACATGTATTTCTAACTTATGAGCTATCTAGAATCGCCTAAACCTAGGCTCTGATACCGCCTAATTGTGACGCCCCCAACAGGAACATAGTGCACCTTCCATCGATGTGGAGGGCCCACTCTATTTGATGAGGGTTGTCACAATGTCGAGAACTTCAAACTTGATTAACTTATATAATCCTGACAATAATTTTATAATCCAGATTATAATTTTCTAGAAATCTCAGATTTATTAGAATTGTAAAAGTTTAAGCTCATATTCTTACAAAATATTGCAAAGCCCCACTATAAGGTTTATGTAAAATTGTGTTACATGCCATACAAAATATGATATGTACAATATTTCTCCAAAATTCAAGATCTACTGCGATAAGTCTTCTTTGGTGTGTTGGCCTTGGTGGAGGTGGAGATGTCTTTAAATCACATTGCTTTGGCTCCAAAACCTACACGGACAAAACACTCGTGCTAAGCTTATAGCTTAGTGGGGACCATATAACATGGACGACCACTATTGTCATAAACCTCGATCATATATATGGACATATATTTGACAATACATCATTCATTTGTCATAACATAACAAACAAATATAATAGTACAAAGCTAAAATAATTCAGTATATTAATCCTTTTCATGCTCTTGTTGTTCATTACTCATAACACATATATCTCAGACGCACTTGCATGCACTTGTTATTCATTATTATATATATATACATATATCTTGTTGTTATATATATATATATATATATATATATTTGTTTTTATAATCGAAGCCTTATGCCTGCATCTTCCAATGGAAATGGATAACGGGAAATAGAACAATAAGTACCTGTAGGTATATCAACATCTGGGACGGTGATAACATAGCGAGTATGACCTGAAAGCAGGGCCCTCTGGTCATTAAGTTGCAGCATCAGAGATCCTATAGGTATGCCTATCTATCCACTACCCGGACATAAGTAGACATTCAGTTATTTATGTTTCCAGATTAGTCATACCAGTATCCTTAACATAGGTTCTTTCACATATTTATCATGATCATTTAAATGAACTTGCACTAATTCATGTAACATTAATTCATTAATTCACATCAGATATCATCTAATAAGGTTAGGCAAATGCCTACATTATAAACCAATTCTACCTGAACAGTAACAGGCAAGTCCCAAGTCCATTTTCAAACTACAATTTTAACCCTGTAAACGAGATTGTTTTAGACAAAGTGATCTTTTAATCAAATATTCCCCTATGTTTTAAGTTTCCTATAGCTCATAGAATTAGGTTGTTTGGACTTTTAAATTGGGAGATGCGGTCCTAACATAGGACTATTTGGGAACATGTTTAGGGACAAAATTATTTCCCTTACTTTAACAAATTCTACAGTAATAATAGGGGACTAAATTTGGCTATACTTTACGCATAGGTGTTCTCCCAGATATCTGGTTGTATAGAAATTCGAATCATACTATTTGAATAAACAAAACTCAAGTTATGATTCAAACAACTGAAATTACTTAAGTTCATGGGACTGTTTTGAGACAGGTTTTAGGGACATAATTGTTCCCTTACTTTGACAATTTTGGTAACAATGGGGACTAAATTTGGCTATACTTTCTTCATGGCTTGTTCTCCTGTCATCTAGTTTGTATAGAAATTTTAATCATACTATTTAAATCAACAAAACTAAAGTTATGATTCAAACAACCGGAATTACTCCAGTTTAGGGGACTGTTTCGAGAGCTTGACTTCAAACTCAATTTCAGGGGTCTTAGGACAAGAATTTGATATAGGTCTCTTCTAGGATATTGTAGCCATGGGTCTTAAATTTCTTTACAAACTAGAATAATTGAGTTTGGAGGTCGGTGAGCCATGTTATGGCTAAAACAAGAACATGGGGTATGGTGAAAATTTGATAGAATCTCCCTATAAAACCCTACTTACCTTTTCCACACAAATTGTTCATCATTAGAGGTCACAAACAAAACAACTACACAACCAAATCAAAATATACACACAAACAAGGTTAGGATCCCACACCTTAGATCTACTTGCCAAAAAGGTCAAGCTCTACCTCTTCCTCTTCTTAAAAACTCCACCTAGCTTCCTTTTCTTCTTTTCTTCTTACTTGAACAAGTAAAACCCAAAGATGGAGGACAAGCAACCTCAAAATTTCTTCTTCTCAAAACCGTAGCCCTAGAACTCCCAAAGCCAACAAATGGGAACTTTTTCCCTTTCTTAGAAGGCATTGTTTGGCTTTAAGAGAATTTGGACCTATTTTAGCCCTTTGCATTTTAGTCCTCCACTTTCATTCTATTTGTAACTCCAACTTATTAAAATTCTACAATAGCATATACTCTTTTTATATTATGTCCTTTAAGTCCTGAATTTTTCAAATTACCATTTTACCCCTTTTCACGCTTAGCACGAAATTTTCTAAAAAATGCAAATTTAACTTATATTATACCCTACACATGTCATAAAATTACTAGGGTATAATTTGGGGTGTTACATGTGAAGTACTGGTTTAGGAAAAACAACCAAATCTTAAAGAGGATAAAATCCTAAAAGTAGTTATTTAGACCCATTGACCTGGTTAGGAATATGGTAAGATAAATAGTGAAATGTGTAGTGTTAGGAGGTATTCCAAGGCTATACTACCCTTATCTTGGACAAATCCAGTGATCATGTCCTTGATTGTTTCTTTTTCTTCGGGAATTATGCAAATTAATAGTCAGAACACTAATTCTTTCCTAATGTTATTTCTACTAGGTGAAATCTCTGATTCTATAAGATGATATTCCATTTTTTTATTTTTTATTTTTATTCTTTCATTCAATTTATTTTAGATAGTTCAAACTTCCAAGTTAGAGGTTCGAATAGCGATTGTCTTGAGTAGTAGGGGTAGTTGATCTTTAGATTTTCTCATCAATCCCTATGGGAATGATATCCGGACTCTTAGAGTCCACTTTATTGCTTGTATGACCTGTGCACTTGCAGTGATTAGACCATCTTAAAAGTGAATTATAATATTAAAGTCAAATAGCAGAAAATAGTCTTAACACATTTGGTCTAGGCAGCCGGTTTTGGTCTTAACAAGTTTTTGGCGTTGTTCTTGGGGATTAGACAATAGTCTTCTAGTAGCCTTGTCAAGAGTTTTGTTTAGTATAGAACTTATGGTCTAACAATTTTTCAGTTGCATTCCTTTGGCTAACAAGTATAGAAAATAGTCATTTGTTTAGTATATTTGCAATGTTTTTGTATCTCCATGTTGGTTTTATGTTATTTAAGAACTCATTCACTGTGTCCTTTTAATTGGTTAGCTAGCACTTTTTTCAACTCACTTTTGCCATTTGTGTCTGTTGTTTTGGTTGTTTAGTTGTGTTTGTGTTGGTGCTTTGCTTGGGAATAAGCAAGGATTCAGGTTTGGGTGTGATGAGTACATTTTGTACTCATTATATCCCTACATTTTGGATAAATTTAGAGTTTTTTAGTTTATGAATAAGTGTTATAATGCTATGTTTTGCTCATATTTTCATTTAGGTACAATCCCGAGGCATATGGAGCATTATGAAGGCAGTTAGGTAGATGGAGCAAAAGGGAGTGAAGTCGTAGCTTGACCTTCAAGTAGCGACGTGAGAATCTCACGTCGCGACGTATATGCATGCTCACGTCACGACGTGGTCGTGACATTCAAACCAAAGACAACTCGTAAGTTGCGACGTCCGAGCCACCACGTCGCTATGTGAGGGGCCACATCTGACCAGTTCCAACTCATTCATGCAATTGTTTGGGGGACCTATTTAAGGAACACATGAGGGTTTCATTAGGGGGCTCGGTTCTCGTGAGGAGAGAGGAGAGAGGAATAAGACTCTAGGGTTTCTAACCCTAGGGTAAGGTTCTTGGAGGAAGAAGATTAAAGAATAAGAAGTGTATTTCATGTTTTCTTGTTCTCCACCTCATGTTTTGATTTTATTTTCTAGGGTTTTAAATGTAGTTGGATTCTGATTTATGTATTTGAACATGGGTTTATATTCTAATTGATATTTGAGGTATTTTCATATTAATTGTCTATTATGTTCTTAGCGCGTATTGATGATTAGCTACCATTGATAAGTGTTGTAGTTCAATTCGAGATTTGAGAAGTGAGAATTGGATTAGACATGGGTAGAACATCATTTGCACCATAGTTTAGGAATATTCATGAGTCTTGTGTAGTGTTAAGATTGGGTCATATGTGGGTTTATTACGCTCTTAGGGCTTTGGGGTTAAGTAGAGATGCAAAATACCTAAGTCCTAAGAGTAGAATGTGGGCCATTGAGAGAGATTCACATGTGCAATAGTGAGTCTTACCATTAATAGGTGATTAAAATATTAATTGGGAATAAATTGGTCCATAATGCATAAGGATTAATCAAATGAAACTAAACCCCCTAGGCTTTTCCATTTTTATTTGCATCTTTGCATGGTAGATTATGATTTAGGTTGTTAGTGTTTCCACAATCCATCATCTAGATAAAGTTAGTATTTACCCAATTTCAGTACTTAATAACCTTTTTCCTCGTGGGATCGACACTCTTACTTTTTACACACTATATTATTTGAGGCGACGCGTGCACTTGTGCACATAGGCGCTTTATCACATTTTATATTTCATGCATTCGAGCCTATTACTATACTTGCCCAAATATTGTTTTTCCTTTCAATTTATTAGTCAGGTACAATTCCCCCCAACCTAAAGACATTAGAATAGTATCAAATATATATTACGCTATATTCGTGGAACTATTGATATGGGCTTGTTTTACTCAAATGAATCAAAGCAACAATTGCTTGTATATGATGATGTAAGATACCTTTCATATCCATATAAAGTCATATCACAATCAGGAGATTTTAACAATTCACGAAGCAAGTTGTCAATGCATATGACTAAGATCAATGATTCTACATATCCGAGAATCATGCAGACTCTCCTCTATCAAAGACAACCCAACAATATTATTTGAAGATAATGTCGCATGCATTGTACAACTCAAGGGGATTATATCAAAGGAGATAGAACTAAACACATTTCTCCAACGTTTTTTTTATACACATGAACTCCATAAGAGTGGTGAAATTGATGTTCAACAAATACGCTCAAATGACAATCTATAGATTTATTCATAAAGTCATTGCCAACCTCTATTTTTCCCTTTCTCATCTCTTTCTTTCTTGCTATGAATATAAAAGAGAATAATATTGATGATGCTTTTTCAACCGGAACTGGACTGGAGCGTGCTGGAATTGTTGGGCCCGATCTGTTGACTTTGGATGTTGAGCTCCTCTGCAAAAATAAGAAACAAAAAGGATCGACGGGGATCGCCTGTTGCATCTCTGATGCCTAAGTCAGTTTTTTCCTGTGGAAGAGAAGATAAACTGCTTAGGGAATGAAGTGTTGTGCGTACCTTTCACTGATGGGGTGACCTGGTATTTATAATGGATGATCATGATAACTTTCCTAGTTGGATGATGACACAGAATAATATCTTTCCTTATTAGAGGATGATACGATATTCCTCCCATTGGGTGAGAGATTTTTTTTCCTTATCGTAAATCGATTAATAAGAGATGATTGATGGGCAATAATTAGGAAATATTATACTTTCCTGATTGGTGGAGATTGCAGGAAATCCCTTATCTTTCCTTGTTGGAGGATGATACGGAAAATCCCTCATTGAATGAGG
This sequence comes from Tetrastigma voinierianum, assembly GCA_016808115.1. Classification (NCBI taxonomy): domain Eukaryota; kingdom Viridiplantae; phylum Streptophyta; class Magnoliopsida; order Vitales; family Vitaceae; genus Tetrastigma; species Tetrastigma voinierianum. The sequence continues at coordinate 154,465 of JAEQBH010008835.1, read as the reverse complement.
ATTTTCTTCCTTCAATGCTGTCGATTTAGAGGATAATTGAATGATAATCGGGAGATATCTACTTTCTGAATGGTGGGTATTGGGTGTTTTTCCTGTCACGGATTCCTTGGGCTACCGGTCTTTAAAGGGCGAGTTGGACCACTGCGTTTAGGCTGTTTGGGATCACCAATTGAGGCTGCGTTGGTCTTTGGGCCCGCTTTTTAATCTGACATTTGGGCTTGTATGCTTGGAAGCTTCTTGGCGCTATTGGCTAAACTCCATCAAATATAATTCTCTAAAGTTACATATTATAAAATATTTTACAACAAAAAAACATTTTTATCGAAAAATTATTTGGAGAGTTTTTACGGAGAAACATGTGATTTTCCTTAAAACACTTCTGACACAAAACACTTAGGATCGGAGTATTTCAAAGTTGGCGAGTCATTGTTTAACTTCTAGGAGGGCAAACATGTCCCTTGAAACAGGATTTGTAGTTGTTAAAGGGGAAGTCAACCTCTGGATAAAACTCTTCATTTTCGTCCACCCAAAGCTTCCAGTAGCAGTGAACCATGGAACCAAAGCGGAGGAAGACGGAGTTCCCGGTGGATGATGCTAGCGATTCCGATGCCGTCGATTCTATGGAGCTCAGCGTAGATAGTGAAGATGATGCGAGTGATCTCAGCAATAATTCCGATGCTGAGGACTCAGAGAGCGACTACCGGTGAGTGTTGTCCTAAAAAAATCTCTGATATTTTCTCCGAAACCAAACGCGCATCGAATATGGATGGCGTACTTCAGAATTTAACTTTCACTTTCATGCCATTAGACACTGTCGCTCATAATGAAGATCTAATTATTCTTACTTAACCGCTTAATTATTCTAATTAACATCTGATAATGATCAAAGGGTTCTTTGTTTGTAGAGCTTTCACACTATGTTTGATTTCAACGTTTTATTTATTTTTAATTTATCGATATAAAATTTAAATAATTTAAAAGATATAATTTAAAGTAATTTTATTTATATTTGATTTTCTTTGAGATTTTATCATTTTCTTTTAACATTTTTTGTCCTTACTACTTCCCAAGAACCAAACTCGACCTTAATGTTTTTGTTGGTGTGTTGATATAAACAAAAAGAAAAAGATGTATTAATAGTATTGTTTTTAGTAATGTGTAACACAGAAAGTAAGTGATCGATCTTGGAAAATGGTGCGAGAGAAGAATTATAAGTCGCGTCGGATGGGGAGAAGCTGCATTGTATAGAAGTATGAGCTCACTCTCAGCACAGTAAATGATTTAAAGCGTAAGACGGCAGGTTCGAAGCGGGATAAGCTCTCTACGTGGTTGGGGTAGAGATGGGTTACAAAATGATATCATAGCTGATCCCGACCTTAATGTGGGGGTTTGTTCCGTGTCTCTCCATAGGGGTGTTTGTTTGTTTGGCCTCGCAATCCGATGAGACACAACGAGGACGTTTTATCTGCATAGGGGGGTGTTTATCACATCCCACATCGGATATAGGAAAGAAAGCTTACGGCCATTTATAAAAGTATGTTTCTTACCGGCTAGTAAGGCGTTTCCCAAAGGCTGTGAGGGCGTGGGTTGAAGCGGACCAATCTCCTACGTGGTTGAAATTTGCTGGGTCATCGCAATTATGAGAGGAGACAATATCTACATGGTTGAGCCGGGTCGTACCTAAATTATGAGAGGAAAGTACTTTACATGGGAAAAAAGAAGAAGCATTTTCATTTGTATTTGTATTTGTTTATACTTCAAGTACTAATCCTAAGCTTTGTTTAAGTAGGATACCCTTCCTGGAGACCCCTTAAGGAACCGTAGCACTTGGTAAGCAACTTGTAGATTAACCTGACAATGAAGGCTGAAAAAAAATAAAAAATCTTCGCTTCCCAAATTTATGAGCCTAAAGCTCTAACACTAAGTAGAAGAAGAGAGACGAAAGGAATACAAGGTCAAAAATTCTTTTCCTTGATCATTATCCTGTACAAAGACTCCCATATGTATACAAAAATTCCTAGCACCTAAATCAGGGATTTTTATGGCTTAATTACATCAAATCCCTTTTGTTACAGTTTGGTTCTCCGCATGGTAAATATGTTAATTTTAAATGGGCTGCTTTCTTTCAGCCTCGCAATATTTATGTTGAACTTCAAAGGAAAAGCAGGTGTTGCCAACTTTCTTATAAAAATTACTTGATGAAACATCCATGGAAGTGTGCAAAAGGGATTGATTATGTACTTACTGTAATAGTATGACTTAACAATTGCATTGTCAGCTCATTGAACAAATTATTCCTTGTATTTCTGCAGAGATTCCCACATCAATGGACCACTTAAAACATTGAACAAGATGAAAGACGATGTGTGCTTTATTTTATCATATCCTCCTATCAACTCCAAGAACAAAGAGAGACGCATAGGCTGGATACGAGATATTTTAGAGATAAATCACAGAGTAAGGGAACTGAAAACATCTTCCAAGAAGAAAAGGAAAAATGTTTTGAAAGTACTACCTTCTGAAATCGCTAGATTGCGGCTTGATTCAGTCAGTGACAATACAATTTCTGTTCTGGAAGGAAAAATTTTGAGGATAGCTAAGTGTCGTCAAACGTTTTTTGATACTAGTAAAAGGAACTTGCTTAATTTAGTCACTGATTTTACCGTTCGCCAACTTTTAGAATATATAGAGCTTCTGGAATTATAGAGCATTGCTATTTCTATGATAGATGATACAAGCATAATGTCAAGATTGAAGAATCTACCAAGAATCAGGGAAATTTTTAATATTGTCATTCAGCTTAATGCCTCATCTTATTTGACCATTGAAGGTATTGAACAGAGCATCTCAAGAGAACTGGGTCTATCAACATCGAGCGAACAGGATGTGGATGAATTTTGGAAGAGCAAAAGCTTCTTAATCCTTCTTGATGATGTTGACCGAAGGATAAAACTGGATAACGTAGGAATCAACTGGTGGAACTCAAAGAACAATCAAAAGATAATTTTTGGAATCGGACCTTGGGATGTTGGCTGTATGAATGTGGATCTACATATCAAAATGCAGGATCATCTAGCATCATGGACATTATTTTGCAGTATTGTTGGAAAAGCTCTGAGTTCTTGGAGTATAGCCAAACAAGTGTTCAAGCGTTGTTGTGGCCATTTACTTGCGACTGAATTGATGGCAAGAACATTGAAAGGTGCCAAAAGTGGTCAGATATGGAAACATGCATCTCATGTACTGGATTTGCCACTTACATCACAAACGGAAGATAGAATTCTGTTTAATGCATTGGCATTTATTTTGCCGCTTCTAGGTATAGCAGATGAATGTCTAAGATACTGTGCATTTTCCTTGGAGAGTGGAGGGACCTACAAAGTCGATTTGATTGAGAGTTGGATGAAAGGCAACCTCATTGGAACACCTGATGAAGGAAAAACGATTGTTCAAAAGCTTGTCAATGACTTCTTGTTGGAAAATTGTGAAAATTAAGATCTAGTCAGGATGCGACATGAAATCCGTATGGAGTTGATGAATTTGTTTAAAACTAAAAGGAATCCAAGTTGCCAGATAACCCAGATTGTCCTGAACTCAACATGTTACTTCTGCAAGCCAACCATCGCTTGAGAGTCATTCCCCCATATTTTTTTGAATGCATGTCTATCCTTCAAATACTGGACTTGTCCCAAACTAGAATAAGATCTTTGCCTCAATCTTTGTTTAGGTTGGTCCAACTCCGACAATTCTTTTTAAGAGGTTGTGACTCTTTATGGAGCTCCCTCCTGAAGTTGGAGAACTTAGTCATCTTGTGGTGCTTGATCTTGAAGGGACTGAGATCAAGAATTTTCCTGCTGCTGTTGGGAAATTGTCAAATTTGAGATGCTTGAAAGTATCATTTTATGGGTATAATGGCTGCAGTAGAAAAAACCATCAGCCGGATAGAATCATTCCGCATAATGTGATATCCAATCTTCTTCAATTGGAAGAGTTAAGCATAGATGTTGATGAGCTTAAAAGTCATCTATTTTTAATCCATTTTTTCTGTTTGATTTTCATCTGAAAAGGAATAATTAATATGTAGAAATATGAAGAAACTCACCAATTTGTTATTAGCAGGGAGTGTGAAAGAAAGAAGAAAAAGCAGTAGAAAAATGCAGCAATTGGTGGAGTAAAAGTGCAGAAAATGGCAGGGCATAAATGAAAGCAACTGGTTAACTAATGTTGCAGTTTTGGGTTTGCACAGTCCAGTTATGATGTCGCGACATCAGGAAAATTGAAGGAAATTTGATGCGGTCGCGACAGGGATGTGAAAGTTAGAGCGAAGTTAACCCGAGAGACTTAAGGAATGATGTCGCGACAACATCGTGATGTCGCGACAAAAGGTTAATGTCGCGACAAGGGATGGAGAATTCGCGACAAGAGAAGCGCAGCGAAGGCATGGCGTGTTTGAAAAAGATGGCGGTAATGCTTGGGTTTGTTGTCGCGACGAAGGGTGATGTTGCGACGCAAGCAACCGGTTGAAGCCTCGAGACATAAGTTGATGTCGCGAGAAGAGATTAATGTCGCGACGCCAAGGCGTTGCTCGATTGAAGGTTCGCGATTCCTTAAGTTGATGTCGCGACGAGGCGATGTCGCGACATCGGGGAACGCATATCGATTGAAAAATTTGCAAAGACGCTGGTGATGTCGCGACAAAGTTGATGTCAGCGACGCCGAAACACGATTCAAAGCTGCGAGAGACTTAAGTTGATGTCGCGACGAGAGATCGATGTCGCGACGTGGATGATGTCGACGGTGATTCCTTGTTGCGACGTAAGTGCCTCAGGAAAACAAAGGAATGTGACTGTGGTAATGCTATGAGTTCAAACTAACTAATGTCGCGACAAGGGATTTGGTCGACTGAAACGTGTATGGGCGATCCACTTGAAATCCACAAAGAATGCATTGGAATTAGGTCCCAGTATTTGAGAAACCCTATAAATAGCGGCTACCCGGGAGAAAAGAGAAGCGGTGGCGACGAGGGTGACGAGAGATGCGGGTGGCGAGCTTCCTTTATTTTTCTTTTCTTTTCTTTTCTTTTCTTTTCTTTTCTTTTTCTGTTCCCGTCGTTATAGATTAGATTGTTTTTCATCTTTCTTTGTGTTTATTTTAAGATCTGGATGTTATCGTTTTGAAGCGAGAAGGCGAGATGCGAATTCATTCTTTTCAAATCTGCTGAGCTTTTCCAGGTTTCAAATTGCGAGTTGTTCTTATGATCGGAATGCGGTAGTGTGTAATTCGATGGTGAAACCTGACTTCCATTAAGAGAATGCTATGATCGAGAGAATTATCTTCCTGTAGTTGTTTCTAGCGACTTGTGAATTTCGGTTTATGAATTTACTTGGTTATGGTTTCATGTTTTTTGATCTGAATATCGAGTTTCTTATACGTCAGATTTGTTTCATTGCTCGATTTCAAGGAGGCCTACAGGTGACCGCAGAAGGCATTCTGAGTTATGAACATTTCCTTGAAGGTAGCATATTGGCACGCTATTAGAATCTAATGAGCTTTAATAAGTTTACTTGGAATGAATCACTCTTCTCTTTGGGAAATGAAGAGAGTTGAATGAGTTATCAATTTAAACAAACGAGAGAGTTCACCTCAATTAGAATAGTGAAGCCAATCCCGTGTTAGGCGAGATCTAATCAAGGAGAGGGTAGTCTATTCTAATTTAGAGGAAAACAACCGAAATTGTATATCCTTGCTTGTAGATAACTTAGGAGCTAAGGTTTATAGTCCATAAAATGGGTATGAAATATTGCAAAAAAATACCCAGTTAAGGAAATCCACATTAAAAGTAGTTATCTAATTCCACGTGTGAGAAAAAGAATCAAGGAAAATTAGATAATGGCGTGGAGTGTGGGAGAGATCGGTATGCTTGCTAAGCGTCTTAGGCGAATTTTAAAGCACGAAATACCTGGCTGTTTTTATCGGTGTTAACTACGAGGAATTGATACTTCCACTGATAGCGGTGTTTTTGATGTGTCCTCTAAGCGATAACTATTCGGTGTCCATTTATTTTCTTAACTATTCATTATTCTTTATTCTTTATATTCCAGTTTATATGATTGTTCATTCTTTTTCCTTATCGTGTACATTCTGACTTCTTAAAATTTGGATCACAATGTCATGTTATAGTCAATGGTATGGGCTTGAGTAGTCGGGGTAGTTGATCTAGAATTCTGAAGATCTACGTGGGATCGATATACGGATATATCCATTTTATTACTTGTCGACACACAATGCGGCACGGGATGTCGAGGGCCAAAACGAGTGAAAATGATTTACTCTGAAGATTTTTTGGTCTATATAAGTCAGAAAGTCGACAAGTTTTATGGCGCCGGATTCTTGAGGATTAGTCAATAGTCCTTTGGTAATAGTGTCATAACCTTGCATACATATTTGAAGGCTAACAAGTTTTATGGCGTCGTTGCCAGAGTTAGACAACCAGTCCTTTAGTAATAGTGTCATAAATTCGTATAGTGTCATAAAACTTGTTAATCGGGCAAAACACATATCTGAGTATGACACTATTACCAAAAGGACTATTATGCAATCACGACAGCAGCCATAAAACTTGTTAGCCTTAGTCATGTACAAGGGTGACACTTCTGCCCGCAAGGACTATTAACTAATCCTCGACAGCGGCATGTAAAACTTGTTGTCAGGCAAAAAACACATATCACGAATTTATGACACTATTACGAAAATTTATTGTACAATCACGTGTAGCCACGTAAACGTTGTCGAACCAAAACCTTATCACAATTGTAATACTAATACCAAGGACTATTGTCCTAATCCTAAACAGCAAACATAAAACTTGTTGTAACCGATCATGTATGCAAGGTTATGACACACTATTACCAAAGGACTATTAACTAATCCCAGCGGCGCCTTAAAACTTGTTGACTTTCTATATAGGCCAAAAATCTCCTAGAGTAAATCATTTTCAATCTTGGTTTTGGCCTGATATTCTGCAAGTGCACAGGTCGACAAGGAATAAAATGGATATAAGTCCAGATATCGATCCCTCAGAGATCTCAAGAATTCTAGATCAACTACGACTACTCATTCAAATCTTATTTGGTATAACGCTGACATTAATGATCCGACAAGAAGAATTTGTAAAAATATCACTGCGTATAAAGGAAAAAGAATGAACAATCATATAAAATGGAATATAAAGAATAAAGAATAATGAATAGTTAAAGAAAATAAATGGACATTTAGAATAATTTATCTTTTAGAGGATATGAAAACCTTCTGTGTAGCAGTGAATTCTGTAGTTAACAACGATAAAATTACTGTGTATTTCGGGTTTAAAATCATCCAAGACGTTTAAGCGATGCAATTTGGATCTCTCCCTCCCGCAGGTTCATTATCTAATTTTCACGATTCTTTCGAAGACGAAGTGGGTAACTGCAATGAGTTTATGTCTGGGTATTTTAACTGCAATATAGCCCATTTTATGGGTACGTAAACCTTAGCTCCAGTTATCGGTCAAAAGCAGGATATACAACTTCTAGTTGCTCTTCCTCTAAATTAGAATAGATCACCCTCTCCTTGATTAGATCTCGGGTAACACGGGATTGGCTTCACTATTGGTGGGGTGAACTCTGTTTGTTTAAATTGATAACTCATTCAACTCTTTCTTGATTTCAAGTAGAAAGAGGATTTATCCTAAATAAACTTACAAAGCTCATTAGATCTCAGCAAGCGGTTAATATACCTTCAAGAAATGTTCATAACTCTCGGGAATGCCTTCTCACGTGGCGTCACTCGGAGGATCTCATGAAATTAGAGCAATGAAAGCAATCTTAAAGCGGGTATAAGAAATTGATATTCGGATAAAACATTAAACCCATAACCCGGTAAATTCATATTTGAAATTCTGGCTCTTTGGAAACTACGGGGAAGATATTTCGACTATAGCATTCTCTTAATGGAAGAGTGGGTTTCTCGGTCTTGAATTACACACTCTGACATTCCTACGATCAGAACAAAGCGCAATTTGAAGCTGGAAAGAAGTCGAATTCCGGAAATTTGTTTGAACTTGAGCATTCCAGTGTAATTTGAAAGAATGGAATTACGCATTGACTCTAACTCAACGATAACATCGAGATCCGAGAAAAATAAAAGCGAATAAAGAAAGATGAAAAGAAAATAATCTAATCCTGCCGGCGAGCAGAAAAAGAAAATAAAAAGAAAGAAAAAGAAAAGAAAGAAAAAATAAAAGGAAGCCTTAGGCTGCCGGATCTCTGGATGCCTTCGCCCATAGCCTCTCTCTTTTCTCTGGTAGTACCTTGTGCCAGGGTTTCTCGGTTGGACCACAATTCCAATGCATTCTTTGTGGATTTCCAAGTGAATTTGGTCCATGTTGCTTGTTCGGTCGCGACCTCAAATCCCTTATCGCGACATTAGTTAGTTTGGCACTTGTTGCGGCATTTATCAATAAATTTTGACATTCCTTTGTTTTCACGAGGCATCTTATGTCGCGACAAAGGAATCAATGCCGCGACATCATCCATGTCAGCGACATCGATCTGCCGACATCAACAAGTCTCTGCGGCTTTGGGCGGTGTCTTCTTGTAATCGCGACATCAATCCTTTGTCGCGACATCATTTATCGTCTTTGCGGCTGCGATGGTTCTGATATCGCGACATCGGTCTGTAATAGGCATGACTTAGGAGCGCAACGAGCCGCGTCTTATGTCGCGACATTAATCTCTTCTACATGACATCAACTTATGTCTACGGAGGCTTCAGCGGTTGCTTTTGGTGTCGCGACATCAGTCCTACATCGCGACAACGGCTTAAGTACGCTCAGTTTCATCTTTTCAAACATGTCGCAGCAGGCGCTTCTCTTGTCGCGACCTCCATCGCAGCCAGCGACATCAGCAGCAGCTAACCACGACATCCGCGATGTTGTCGCGACATCATTCGCCGTCTTTGGTTAATCTCAAATTTGCCTAACTTGTGATCCACAATAGCGACGCATCAAATTTCCTTCAATTTTCACGATGTCGCGACATCATATTTGAACTATGCAAACCCCAGCGCAACGATAGTTAACGATTTACTTTCATTTATGCCGCCATTTACGCACCTCCCGCAAATTCTTTTGCATTTTCTCTTGCTTTTTCTTCTTTCTTTCCGCCACGCTATTAACAAATTGGTGAGTTTCTTCATATTTATGCATATTAATTATTCCTTTTCAGATGAAAATCAAATAGAAAAAATGGATTAAAAATAGATGACTTTTAAGCTCATCAGATGTGTATCCAGATGATGAGCGATGGAACGTGACTGCTAAAGATATTATAGAGGAAGTTTGTAGCTTAAACCGGTTGGATTCTGTTAAGCTCTACTTGCCGAATGTTGTACTTTTGAATGACTTGAAAAATGAATCATCAAAGATGAACCTGTCATGGATGCACTTCAGATTAAGTGTTGGAAGCCATATGAAGCGCATTATAACTCGAGTGCCACCTGAACCTGCAGCTAGATTTGAAGAACAAGAAAGCTGCTTGAAATATGTGAATGGTAAAGGTGTCCCAACTGAAATTAAGGAGATACTCCAGCATGCTACTGCATTTTTCTTAGATCGCCATATAACTGTTTCCAGTTTATCAGATTTTGGGATTGAAAATATGAATAATCTAAAATTTTGTATAATAGGGGAATGTAATGAGATGCAAACCATTGGAGATGTAGATGACGATAAACTTGTTGTACCTGGATCACTTGAGTACTTGAATGCATATTACATGAAGAATTTAAGGAGCATCTGGAATGGGCCATATGGTTGGGGCTTTCTATATAAGCTAAAAGTTCTGGAACTGTGTTCCTGTCCCCAACTTACTACCATTTTCTTTAGGTGTGGTTAGAATCTCAAGAACTTAGAGGAGCTTGTGCTCGAGGACTGCCCTGAAATCAATAGCATAGTGACTTCTGAAGTTTCTGGTGCAGATGTAAGTCAATGGACAAGGTATCTCCCAAGGTTGAAGAAGATGTCACTTCATTACATGCCTAAACTGGTCAGTATTTCTGGTGGTTTATGGATTGCTCCAAGTTTAGAATGGCTAAGCATCTATGATTGCCCAAGTCTTGAAACTCTTTACCCAGAGGAAGTTAGCAAGTGGTGTATTGAAGGCGATAATTGGCGAGACAGACTGTGGAGCTCATTGAAGTGGAATAAATCAAGCTGGTTTCAGTCACGCAATCTGGATGCGATCTTTGTTCCAATTGAAAGGGACAAAGATTTGATGACACAGATAGCAGAAATCAATAATCAACTTCAAGCTTTGTTGCAGAAAACAGAGCCTTCTCCAGATTCAGGTTGTTTTTCCACTTCTATTCCTTTGTGAATGTAAAGACAATCTCCATATTATTTATCACATCCACTGCTGCTACATTGTCATATTGCACATTTGAACCCTCTCCCAAAGAGGTAAATAATTCAAGCAAGCATATGCACATTTTGGCTGGTTTTCCTCTAAACACTTTTTATTTTTAGTTTGCTGACAATGCATTCTTAATCATTTGAATACTCCAAAAAATACCTAGATGAGGTCTAATTCATGACAACGTTTTTATATTTTAATCTGCTGCCTAATATTTACTGTTCTTGTTGGATATTTTTTCTGAGGAACAGGTCCTGGTGACATTCTGATGGCCCCTGCAGTTGAGGACTGAAAAAGTTCATAGCAGAAGCAAGTTGCTTGGCTTTACATGCAGTCCTGGGGTGATCAAGCGTGATGAAAGTAAGCAAAACTCAATCTGGAGATTCTGGACTCTTTCCAAACAGCTGTTGATAGTCTTATTGATCATCATTTCTTTAATTTCTCCTATGTTGTGCTTGGTTGAGAAGTAATTAAAGGATTCTCGAAGGCTTACAAAAACTGTTCGTATTTTTAGATTCAGAATTCAAGTGTGACATTCCCCAGTTGTTTGTGTTGAAGCAATAATAGGTTTGATACCATTGGTTTGAGCATATAAGGAATAATGTAGTCTTTGAATTATCTGCACTCAACCCATGGCCATGTTTCGAAAATATTTTCAAAACAGTTTCTTATTCTGAAAAATAAAAAAATATTTCATAAACTTGAAACCCCATTCGATAAATTTTTTTTGATTGAAATAATTTTATGAATACTTATTCTGAAAATGGGAACAGCCCTGGATGCCTAATTTGGAAAAATCAGGAGGCCTTGAAATGATGAAATCGCAAGGCCTTCTCAACAGTTTCTCTTTCTTTCCAGAAATACGTTTTCCTGTTACAGATTTGAGTCTCCTGTTAGGTGTGAATCTTCTACGCATTTATGCATGTTTTTCATAACTATTATGTACTTTTGATGCTAGATTCACACTTATATCATTAAATCCCCTCTAAACTCATATTCTGTGGGTGAGGTACAAAAATCAAGCAAATGGAGTAAAAATGAGTCGAATTGATGATACAGGGCCCATGTCATGAAAAGTAGTTCTATGTCGCGACATAGGAACACACATATGCTGCAGGAGTCTCTGGTATGTTGCGACATGAAAGCCCTTTTGTTGATGCTAAAGTTATGGGTATGTCGCGACATGCATCACCTATGTCGCGACATAGGTCGGTGGGTTTTTAAGGAAAGTTCCTATTTTTGGCCAGTCGAGGAACCATATAAACACTTATTTCCATGAATTCCGGGTTCGGATTTCAAGGAAGAATACCATTTCTAGGGTTTCTCACCACTTCTAGAATCACTTTGGGGTTTTTTTTTAGCTTATTTTAGCTTGGATTTGGAGTTTTTCTTGAAGATCTAACCTACTAGAGGGCTTTATTCACCCTTGGAGACGAGTTTGAAGACTTGTTAATCTCTTATGTGTTTTGTATCTCAAACTTTTCTCCGTTTTATTTCTTTCAATATTATGGTTGTAATAGACATAATTTTGATTGATCTTTTGGTTGTAATGAGTAGCTAAACATTCTGTAGGGTTGATTGTTGGATTTGATGTTTGATTTATATCAGTTTTAGAATAGTTTTGTGGAAGCATGCTTGTGTTGTTGTTGATATAAATCTTTGATGATTATGGTTGCTTGTGATCAAATCGTACGGGGAAATGTGTTGAGACCTAGTTTGTAAAGAATTTATCTAAGGTTTCCATAGTGATAGCTGGAAATGAACCCGGGGTCTTGGCCAATTCATGGTATTGTGATTTAATCAAGGTAATCTAAATAACATAATTAAAGAAGTTTAGGAAATTAGAAATGTCTGGTATTAAATGGATTTTATTGGGGAAATGCATCAACTAACATTGTGCGAGGGTTACAAGGATGTAACTGTGACCAACTCTTACACAGTCCAGGTTGTTTTATTGTAAGAACGTAACTGTGACCAATAGAATGTTTAAGGAAAAATTGCCTTAGAAAAGTCTTACCGTAATTACTTAGGACATAATTGTGAGTAGCGGGTTAGTGTGAGAAATTAAGGGGAGACACGAAAGTGAGAACCTCACACATTTTCCTTTAAGGAACACAAGTTGTACTTCCACTTGACTCGTGCTTGATTAATATAAATCAAGAAGCATCAAAGAAAGCAATCAACCCTAGCCTTTTATCCTTGAGTTTTTCTTCTAGTTCAATCCATTCCTTATTAGTTGAGCATAAGTCATCTCTATTTTATTTCGGTTTCATTTATTTCTATTCCGAAAAACATCATTACAAATCATTGATTTGCTAGCTTGAGTAACCGGGGTATTTAGTCCCCACTGAATCTTACCTTCCTTTGGGATCGACATTTGGTTCTTAAAAGGAAATCAACTTTTACTACTTGTAAGCCCGTGCATTGCGGAGTTTAGGTTTACAATTTTATACAACACCCTCCCTAGCAAACAAATGATTGAAACATGTAACTTTTCTAGGCTTCTTCTAAACGTGTAATTTCTTTACTTCTTTTCTCTTATGTTTGGTTGTGAAGAAAATTAAACTCAGAACCTTATAAAAACCTATTGGTTTGTTTCATATTAGCTGCTTCTCTTAGTTTGATTAGTAGCAAAGTGATAATTGGGCCAATCATGCTCTAGCAGTCTAAACACATAGGTAAGAAGATCAGATCCAGTGAGTAAATATTTAAAATTTTCTACATTTTCCTTCTTAATAAACATTTATTGAGTTTAATTTTTTTTTCTTTCACTTTTGCTTTTATATAAACATCTCCATTTTCTATGTATTTAATTTTTTTTTCTTGTTTTATGTTTGGTTTGTAGACAATTAAAGAAAGAAAAGAAATATTTTTTAAAAATAAGTAGAATAAATTTTAACTTAAAAGTGTTTACCAATTCGCTAGACCAGGTTTTTCTTCCTTTATTTTTAATTTTTAATTTTGATGAAATTGAATCATGCTACCGGAGTCTGATATTTTTAAATCATGCATTTTACATCAAAAACGTATTTTGAAATTCTTTTCCATATATATATATATATATATATATATATATATATATATATATATATATATATATATATATATATATATATATATATATATATATGTATGACATTTGTTGGGACGTTGGAAGAGGTTTTGATTGGATTAGGCTAAGGCGTAGGAGGGGTACCCCAGGAAACGCCTACTGTAAATGATCTAGTTCTTTGCCATGTCTATAGAGGCGGGTTATATAGCCAAATTCTTGCCGAAATCATTTGGGAGACGTCAGACGATGTAGCTACCTCAACTTTTGGGGAGGCAGATAATGCCGTCTACTTTACATGTGAGCAGTTTGCTGCTGGGCTTCACCTCCCTATTCCATCACTAGTGAAGCAATTCCTTTATTTTTCTCGGGCACCTCCTACACTCAAACATCCGATGTTTTTTGGATTTTGATAGGTTGCAGTGTGTTGAACTCTGTCTACTAACTAGATATCTCGCTGGTGGAGATCTGCTTCATTTACACTTTGAAGCTTGGGATTGGGGACTGCCTGTCCATGTAGGCCCACAGTCCCTGACTGCAATTTGTAACCGGGCTACCTAACTCCCCCAAGATGGAGGCGAAAGGGGTTGTTCTGGTTAAGGGCCCGTGGTATGAGACCCCTGGCTCTCCAAGGCTTCCTTTCAATTTGAACCAGTCCCTTTCGTTCCCGGGTTTGTCTCCATTCATGTTTTGGTATATCTCTTACTTCCCTAGGTTGTGGGTGTATTGACATACCTATCTTCTTAATGATTTGTAGGTAGACGCAGACGAGGCCAATTGGTTAACTTGGTGGAGAAGGCGAGGTTGGATCGCATCTGCTCGCTACTTGAGATCATAGAGAGGGAGCACCACCACGAGCTCCTTTTGTTTGTGAAGAACCTGAAGGATTTGGGCGTTAGTCTTTTCTCCTACATAGTGCATGTTCTTCCTCATCCTTTGGCCAGCAAGGTCTTCAAGGGTGAGCACTTTGTCCTTGCGAATCTCCTGAGGTCATTGCCGAGAGGCTTTTCCTAGGTGAAGGCCGTTTCAAAACCCCTTGTCCGGCTAGATTATCTACCTTTGGCCGTGTAGGACCCTAAGCCTGCCCCTCAAGCAGTGAAGAAGAAGAAGAAGAAATTCGGGGCGGTGAAGGAGTACGCCGGTGAGGATTGGAGGGTTTGTGGACTAGGCAATCGATGGTTGAAGGGTGGGTTTGAAGAGAGAGAGGCTGAAATGTTTGGCCTCGTCGTTAGATTTGCTATGTGGGTGTGTAAGCGAGCTGCCCACGCTCAGGAGGAGACCACACCCGGCCTCAAATTTTCGAGTGGCAAATGCTCTGAGGCATGCAGGTGGATGAGGAGGTCCCGAGTTGATCCCGGTGGTGATCTGAGTGGACTCGTTGGAAGAGGTCCTTGAGGCCCATCTGTTGTCGGTGTTGCCCGGGATGCACAACGAAAGGCTTACCTTGGTATTTGGAGGATGAGATTCTGACCCGAGGAACTTCCCACTTATTCTCGAAAGGCCTTGACATACACTTCATTTATTAAGGCAACCGGTGCTCAACCACCGGGGCCAGACGGGCAAGTTTTGTGATTCATAGTGCTCGGAGGCCCCGTGATAGGTTGGTGCTTAGTTCGTACATTAGAGCCCGATGGAATGAAATTTGGAGCTACGAATGCAGTCTCCCCCAATAAGAAAGCCTTTCGGGAGCTCATTAACTATAAGTCCTTCAACTTGGAGGGACCCTTACATCGCGCACATGTGCGATCTTTACCCCAACAGCTGCCGCCCATCGACGGTGGCTTGTGGGGAGGAATACTCCATCCCCCTCCCCGCCAGCCTAGATAAGAGGTCCTACTAGCGCGTGGTAGAGGACGAGATGTATATGCGCAACCACGACTTTGATGAGACGTTAGGCGATATGCATTTGAACCTCGACATTTAGTATTTTGCTGATGTTATGATTTTCTTCTAATGTTCTCTCTTTGTGAGGGTGCTGGCGACCATAGGAACACGGGCGCTAGTCTGAGGAGCTTCATAGTAAGGTGAAAGATGCGAAGAGGATTACGGCTCTATGCTAAGGTGAAGCCACCTCAGAATATGTGCCCTAGGAGTCCCTAGGTAAAGGCCGGTCCGATCGGATATTTAGGAACGAAAGGCCAAGGAGGGCTCTAAGAAGACCGCGGGTGCGGAAAAAGAGAGAGACGAGGCTAAGGAGGAAGCTTAGATTGCCCGACTAGCAATCGTCACAGCGGGCGACGTGAGGCAAAAATTGAGGGTGATCTGGCTAGGGTCAAAGATGCTCTAGCGGCTACGAAGGAAGATAGGGTGGTAGTAGAAGAGGCTAGGCGTAAGGCCAAGTTTGAGGTCACTCGACTAGAGGTTGATCTGACTTCTCTTCTGCTAGAGCCTGGGACGACCAAGGACTAGGTGTCTTCTCTCCAGTCTCAAGACGGTAAGGACAAGGAGGCCATGGCGGAGGAATACTAGAAGGCTTTGGAGGTGATATTTTCCTATGGGTACGGGTGTTGTGTTTTCAAACACAACATTTGTGGAGACTGTCTAGAGTTCCTAAAAGGTATGCCTGACTCCGCTGACCTGCTGCCTCCTAAGTTCTATGTGAACCCCGGGTGCCTCCTTGTCCAGGCGGTTGCAGAGGCCATAGCGACCAAAGCACTTTGAGCGAGACGACCAAGGAACCCATGGAGGTAGCTACTGCCGAGGACCAGAGTAGACTCTAGCCCCTCTTTTTTCCGTGATTTTTTCGTAAAGGAGCCTTGTCTGGCCGCCACCATTTGTGTACTTTTTGGATGCTATTGGCTCTTTAATGAAATACACCTTTTTTGTTTACTTCGACTATTGTTTATTTTTCTTTCTCATCCCAGCCCCATTAGCGCTCTTATAATTCCTAGTTTACTTAGGTCATTGATTTCATGGTGTAGTCCCGTTCCTCAATCCTTGGTTAGGATGGCCACTTCAGGACATCAATGTTAAGTTAGGATCATGGTAGGGTTTTCCCTTGTGCCAACGGGCAGGGCACCATCTTTAGGCCTTGGTTGTAGCCGATAGGCCAAGGGCCCCCGTAGGGCTTGGTTGCGTACCAACAGGCTGGAGGCCTCGTCGTGTATCTCTCTTTGGAAGTGCCAATAGGCCAATAACCTCGTTTGGCCTTTTGAGGAATGTATGAAGCTTAGGCCACATACATCCCACCTCTCCAGGTTTAGAATGGTGGGTGGGCTTGGACCGCGCTGCTATCGGTCGGGGCGGGTCTTAGGCCAAATAGGCCCTAGGCTTACGGAGCATGGGAAGCTGGAAAGACTTGAAAATTAATGCGCACATAAAGCATGCCGGAAGGTGAAGGGTGATTGGTCACAAAGCGCGTGAGTAACCCACGTGTCCCAACGTGTCTACAGTGCATGATTTTCTAAGGGCGCATTTAATGCATCTGATGAGGTTTTACCCCTATATATAGGGGTTTGACTTCGAGTGCTGCCTATTCATAAAGTCTTTCACCTGCTGCGATTTCTTTTCCTCTCTATCCTTGTGAACTGGTAAGGATAAGGGAGCCATGGAGGAAGATTGTCATGGGGCTCTAGAACCGTTTTTCACCTATGGCTATGGGTGCTGTGTGTTCAAACACAATATCTATGGAGACCAACTAGAGGTTCCAGATTGCATGCCCGACTATCCAAATTTTCTTTCTCCAGAGTGCTTTGTGAGCCTTAGGTGCCCCCCTATCTAGGCATCCTCTGAAGATGCAATTGCTGGGGTGCATCATAGAGAGGTGGCGGAGGAGCCTAGGAGAGGTGCCCATCTCGGGGATTTAAATGGAACATCCACTTTTTTTTTTTTTTTCAGTAATGTCCTCAATATGACCGCTCTTCTTCTTTCTCATTTTTCCGCAGTGGCCCCAATACGGCCACTTGGACATATATCATTATGTAACTGATGACGCCATTGGCTTATTTATGAGATATAACTTTTTGTAATGGGCCCAATACAGTCGTTTGGACATTCAACTAATGACGTTATTGGCGTGTTGCGTGTTTATGAGATATAACTTTTGGTATTCTTTAAACAAACAACCCTCGGCTAGGATCGTTGCTTTAAAGATAGCGAGGTTAAGTTATATCTGGCCAGGTACCCTGTTTTAGCTCCAGCCTTAGTGGGCGAGCTAAGTGCTGTGGTTGTGCTTAGGCATGATATTGCGAAAGTGCCAGAAGGCCTAAAGCCATATCTAGGCTTTTGAAAGTGACAGCAGGCTTAGAGCCATAGTATGATCTTTTGAGAGTGCTAGCAAGTTACGAGCCACAGTCTGGTCTTTTGAGAGTGCCAACAAGCTAAGAGCCAAAGTTCAGTCTTTTGAAAGTGCCAATAGGTTAAGAGCCATAGTCTGGTCTTTTAAGAGTGCAAGTAGGCTAAGAGCCACCGTATGGTCTTTTGAAAGTGCCAGCAGGCTAAGAGTCATAATCTGGTCTTTTGAAACTACCAACAAGCTAAGAGCCACAGGCTGATCTTTTGAGAGTGCTAGCAGGTTAAGAGCCACAATTTGGTCTTTTGAGAGTGCTAGTAGGCTAAGAGACACAGTTTGGTCTTTTGAGCGTGTCAGTAGGCTAAGAGCCATAGTTTGATCTTTTAAGAGTTCCAGCAGGCTAAGAGCCATAGTTTGGTCTTTTGAGAGTGACAGCAGGCTAAGAGCCACAATCTAGTCTTTTGAGAGTGTCAACAAGCTAAGAGCCACAGTATAGTCTTTTGAAAGTGTCAATAGGCTTAAGAGCCATAGTTTGATCTTTTGAAAGTGCTAGTAGGCTAAGAGCTACAGTTGATCTTTTGAGAGTGCTAGCAGACTAAGGGCCACAGGCTAGTCTTTTTCTTCCCTGGATAGCAGAGATATGATGTATGTGAACTTCTTCGGCCCGTCTAGCACCACTGTCTCTAGAGTATCCACGACTAATGGATCTTTCTCTTTCGCCTCGACTTGGGAGACAAACTGTGGTTGCTACGCGGGGTGTGATCTTCGAGGGGAGGACTATCTGAGCTTTTTTCCCCTTTTTGTTCCCATATGGATAGTTGGTAGCATTGCATCACAGCCAGCTGACTGCTTAGGTGGTCGACCTACCCCACATTGGTCAAATAACTAACCATCTGGTGATATGTTGAAGGGACGACCTTCATCAAGTGCAGCCAGGTTCAGCCTACTATGGCATTGTAAGGCCCCATGTAACACCCCAAATTATACCACAGTAGCTTATGACATGTTTAGGGTATAATATAAGTTAAATTTGTATTTATCGAAAATTTAAGTGCTAAGTGTGAAAAAGGATATAACCGAAAATAATAAAGAAGTAAAAAGGGGTAAAATGGTCAATTATCAAATTAAGGACCTAAAGGACATAAGTTAAGAAGATTATATGTAAAGTAGAATTTTGAGAAATTGAATTGCAATCAGAATGAAGAGGAAGGACTAAATAGCTAAAAGGAGAAATTTGAGCCAAATGGCATTAAGAGAACAAATTGTCTTCTTGGAAGATAAGATTTCTCATTTTGGCTTTGGGGTATTAGGGCATTCGGTTCTTGTGTTAGAAGAAACGATTTTGGCTTCTTTCTCTCCATTGTTTTGGCTCTCTTTGCTCAAGGAACAGGGAAGAGAAGGAAAGTAAGAGAAGAAATCTTGGTTTTGAAGATTTCAAGAGAATCAAGGTTAGGAAACTATCCTAATTCCTTTCTTTGTTCATGTGTGGGTTAGGAAAACACTAAATCTCATTATAAAGGTGTTTTTGGTTTGTTCAAGTTAAGTTTTGAGGTTTGTTTAATTTGGTTTGGAAATTTGTCTGGTGAAATAGGGAAAAAATGCCCATTTCTATTTCAGCCCGACGCTTCTTTGCATTGGTGAAGGAGTGCTCACCTAGATGAAGGTTTCGCCTAGGCAAACCCAAAGCCCCAAAATTCCTAGTCTCTGCCTCGCCTAGGCAAACCTGAAGTCATGTTTTTGTTCTCGTCTTCTGTTAATTCTAGAAACCATCAATTGAAGTAATGTAGGATCCTAACAAGTGAATTAAAGAGTATGTACCTGTATACAAGTTATATGTAAGATGTTCTTCACTTCGCCTCGGCGATCCTTTTTTTGGGTAGATTTTGTTTTCTTGCCCCTTATTTGCGTGTGTTAACCAAATATAAGTGTGATGCCCTAATTTTCGAGGGTCTTTATTTTTTTTTGGTGAACAATGACCATGAATAGTGTCCATGAGTGCACGACACAGTGCACTGTTGTAGGTCTGTTGCATGCACGATGCGAGCACACTGCGCGCACATAGTGCGTGATGTTGCTCTATCACACACACCTCAGCCGTCCCAGCCCCCGACCCTGTCGTGACACATGGAACTCTATCGCGACACGAGACCGGGTAGACTTTGTTGCGACAGGGAAAATCTATGTCGCGACGGAAAATTCTTGAGAAGTTTGTCACGATAAAAAAACACTAGGAAGTCTATTGTGACAGAGAATTCTCTGTCGTAACATAACTCTTTTGTTGCGCTTGCCCGTGCTCCTAGTTGCGACACAAGGCCTCCCAACCGTGACCACACCCTATCGCGGAACAAGGCCTCCCGACCGTGACCACACCCTGTCACGACACGATCCACAGTCACGACACAAGGTTAAAAGGGACTCTGTCGCGATAGGGAAACCCTTGTCGCAACCCTGGTCACCCAGTCCCAGGCTAAACCCTATCCCGACACAAAGATCATGTCACGACACAGGGCCTTGTGTCTCTATCGTGTGTACGTGCGTCCCAACCGCTTGTACAGGCCTATCGCGCACATACAGGCAGGGTCGTGCACTTGGCCTGTGCTCCTTATCATGACATAAAAAAAACTTGTCGCGACACATCACCTAGGGAACCCTGTCGCGATAGAGGACTCAAAATGGGCAGTAGCCCATTCCGGTCTCCTGAACCTCCAATTTCCCTTTTTTCATTTTCCTTTCCTTTCTAAAGCAACCTAATTTCACATAAATTAGTATTTTTATTACAAAGACAACCGGAAGCCCGGAAAACTTGCCAAAATGAATAATTTATATAGAACGAGTTTAATTACAACTCTGTGTTCTTTAATTACAATTACAGACCAAAAACGGGATTTTTCACCCAGAGTTTACATAATACATAAATAAGGCCAATCTTGGCCTTTCTTCCGCCCCTAAGGTCTCGGTTGAGCTTAGTCGCCCGTTGTACCTCCGGCACCTGATATTGTTTTTCCCACAACGGGGTGAGCAATGCTCAGTAGTTGAATTTTCCTACAAGGGTTACTCCCCACCTAAAATGTGCATGCAATGGCACATAACAATCATACACATTCCATGCAAATGCAGTTCACACATGGAATGATTTATATCATGCATGAGATGAGACTCCTCATGCCATACCCCGAGTCCCGACCGACTCCCTCACACATGCAAAGCCATGTGTGAAATCCTGCCATTGGCGTTTTACCCAATGACTTAACCCATTGAACAACCCCTAACATTCATTTGAGTTTTATCAGTTTTTGTGTGTTTATTTTAGGTTGCGAATTTCCGGGGTCTCACTGTAGGCTTCGCAATTCCTTCTGACACTTTCGTGAACTTACATCCCTGGATCCATATGTAGCACCACTTTCCGGTCCGACCCGATTGGCGGGCCCGAAACGGTTCTGGGATGCTCGTTTAATTCTTTTTAATTACCTTATTTGATTATTAATATATATTTCTTTTGTAAAAGTGTTGCGACCCGAATCCCCTGCCCTACCCGAATGGCGGATCCGAATTGGAGCCCGGTTTACTCTGACCGTTTTTATTTATTTTATCAAAACATTTATTTATTTTATTCCATTTTATAATTTTTAATTACGCGGAAGCATTTCATTTTAGGCAAGCCCATTAACATTTACAAATTCAATTTACCATAGGCACACAAGGCCTTTTTAAATCTTTCGGAATCGGTTGCAAACGATAGGCCCATAAAAATTTACATTTATACAAACACATGTTCATTAAGACATTCTATGCCCCATCAAAAAGGAGTACAAAACATTGTTTCTGAGTTTAACTCATTTGATTACAAAATATCAATGTTAAAAAATGTGATGTATGATCATGTCGGGGTATATACTTATACGACGCACGCTTTCTCTATGACTTTGTGCTTCTTGTTCTTGGCCTTCTTTCCTGTTCACTCGATACACATGCATAGTTAAAACTACACGCTAAGCATTTTCATGCTTAGTGGTTCTATACAGTTCTCTATCTACCACAACATGCTTTTATCCAATCATGTTTGTTACTCTATTTTAATGATCAATGCATAAACGATTCATATGCTTATACATTTTTACATACTTTCATTTTATTTCAAACATGCATTTTCAATGTAACAATTCGTTCACAATTCAATTCATGAGATTTAAGCATATACTCGTAAAGATGTATTGGTTCACCATCTCATTTTCACTCATCAAGGTTTGTTATGTCACCTTGACTATTCAATTCACATTTAACAATCTCGGTTTCCCATAATGTCGGATGTCGGTGGTACTTGACATGTGAGTCACTATAAATGTCATGCGCCATCAGGCGGATCTTGGAATTGGTGCATCTATTAAAGTGGGACATTTCTTCAATACCATACACCATCATGGCCGGATGTCGATTGGTGCGTCAAATGCATGTGGGATATTGAACAATATAATTCTTCCAACGCGACGGATCTTGGAATTGGTGCATCGCCATGTCAGGACGATGAACAATATAATTCTTCCAACATGATGGATGGAATTGAGTTATCCCGCCCAAGTGGGTCATTAATAATTCCGCCGATTCATTATGTCACAATATAGCCAATATCATTTTAGTCAAATAAATGCACACAAGAAAATATTTGACAATTCATCTTATTTTCTCTATTTCAAAACATTATGCGATTTCAGATTTACCTTTCAATTGACGTATGCATATTCCATACAATCATTTCACATTTACATAATAAACTATCAATTCACTTGTAGTAAATATAGAGGTTCAATGAACAAACCGAAGTTGTCGGCTCTCGTTTCCTTTCCTTCGATCTCGGTCCTAGGTTAGGTGATCCTCACCCGTCCCTAGTCAATAACAATCATGCCACTCTTAGTGGATAAACAATTATTACACATTTTTCTTGTGAATGACAATTAATCTTCGTAAATGGTTTTGGGTTAAGACACTAAGTCTGCCCCAGCAGACTCGTAGGCGCGAAGCTCGTGGCGCAGTCTGATGCGTTTTTCAATTAGTTCTATTCGTAATTGAACCCTCATTGCACCTTTAATAAGGTTCCTAAACATTTAGTGTACGAATACGGGGACTTAACGGTGCAAAAAAATATGCAAAAATAGGGTTCTTTGGAAACTTGATGGTACGGTACCACTTTGGCTTGTCTGCAGTACCGGTCCCTTCTTGTCAATGGTACCGGTACCACTTTTCCTCAACACCATGGGTACCTGTACCAACTTCTGGTACCGGTACCAATTCGCGGGGTTTGCCCTGTAATGGCAGATTTTGCCTTTTTCCCACCAACAAAACTCAAATAACTTCCTCTAAACTCATGTATATCATAACCCACCATGGAATCCAACTTAAACAACTCCAAGAGTGGGCTAGAAACAATAAAAACCCCTTTTTCCAAAGTTAGGGCCTTTCTCCCAACTCAAAAAAAAGAAAAAAAAGAAAGATGAAGTTAGGGTTTTGTTTTCTTACCTTAGCCTCTTCAAATCTTCTCTTCCACGTTGCTTGGTCTCTTAGAAGAAAGAAATGGGAAACAATCCCACCAAAATCACTCCTTGCAAACCCTAGCTTTTCTCCCACACTTTGCTCTCATTCTCCCAACGTGTTTGCTTTCGGAGCATCTAAGACCAAATTTGGTCTTTTAAATCCCTACCTCCTTAAGGCCTTATTTGGCCACCAAAAATGCATTATTTTGACTTAAGTTTTTCCCAAATTGCTTTATAGCCCTTCGCCCCTCTATTTCTTTTCTAACTACGTTAATCACACTTAGACATTTATTCACATAACCCATGACCCTTAGGTCCTCCTTTTACAAATTTCCATTTTGCCCTTTTTACACTTGAGTTATTTCCGAGTTCAATCACTTCTCATTTTAGCATATAACATTTAATCCTTATGCTCATTTTATTCACATTTCACAGTGCTCAGTTTTCGGGAAAAGCCCCGAGTTTGACTTAATTCATACCCGGAATATATAATAATTTTTATTATAAAATTCTAAGGTATTTTTGAGGCGTTGCACCATATGTCTGACCAAGAAATAAAGTTTGGGTCTTTCACCTTGGGGGGGATCCACCCCATCTTGCTTCACCCAACACACATGATTTATCATTATTATTGTTTTACTCACCCGTGAGTCTCGGTTTTGGACGTTGTCCCATTTTCGAGCTCACCACACATTCATCATGGATGGTGAATCAACCATTACTATGCACCCACACCCAACTTGATGCGATGCTACTGTGCAAATGGGATGCAAATATGCCATGCATGTTACATGCATTATTTCCATTCATCATGTCTACACCTCCATCGAGCATGCGTTTTATATACAATTCTTATGTCATTCAACCATCATGTTAACACATCAATTTAGCATGCATTAACAACATCATTTCAAGCAATATCACACAAACAATATACATGGACAATTTCAGTCCAAAAATTAGTCCCGAGACTGCCCAAGGCAATCCCGAATTTTTGGTTATGGACTATCCAAAAACAGTCCCACAAATTCCATCTTTGGACTATCTAAAACAATCTCATATCCAGCTGTGGACTACCCAAAGAAAATCCCTACTTCCAGCATTCGGTCCCATTTCTTTGGGACTGGAATGCATGGCCATTTCCGGCCTTATACCCCCCAAAAACCATTTTCATGGCTTTTTAGACAAGAATAAACCGAGTAGGAGAAAACCCCTACCTCTTGGAGTTTGTCGAAACTCCTTGATTCCAGTCTCTACTTGAAGCTCTTGCCGCGAGGAAGGACTTTCCTTCTTGCTCCGACAGGAACCGACGGTTCAATCGCCTAAAAAACTAGAGATAAGGTAGAGCTTCTCTCTCTAGACTCTTCTTCTCCCTCTTTCCCCTTCATTTCCTCCTCTCCCATCCCACCGTTTGGTCCAGGATGGGTCAAGTGGGAGTGTACTCCCTGCCACATGTCAATTTCCTATTGGCTCTCTTGGATTTCCTTATCCTCTTATCCATGATTTCGGATTTCCTTCATATCAAGTGGTGACACATGTCATACATGGGTCCCACTTAAACCGTGTTTGACTTGCTTTCCACTTGACATGTGGATCAATGTGAACCACTCAAACCGTGCCAAGTGTCCCATACTACCCTCAATACCTCCAAAATGTGAAATTATGACTGTCTCAAAATTCAACGAAATTTAACTTGGTAGCTAGATTCATGAGACGATTCCAATGGTGTAATCCATTTTGTCATCCGAGATCTATAAAAATTTCAAATTTTTTACCAAAATTACTATTTTACCCTTTCTCAGAAAAATTGAATTTTTATCAGGTTTTACAACAAGAATGTGAGTAAGAATAATATAACAAGATCTGAAACACATATAATTGTATGACTGCCTAAGACTGAATAGTGAATGAATAGACACCTATGATTAGTGCTTCGACACTCTGATTAATAGCCGACTCTCGATTAGTGCTTTGTACTCTACATTTAGTGCTTACGTCATTTCTTTGTTCGATCTTTATGATGGCATACGCATGATACTCTGACACCTCATTATGTGAAGCGAGCCGTGCATTGCCGGCACCTCTGTTTTAGTCTTGTACCATACGCCCGAGTACCTATTGTGCTGTGTCCTTCTCATTCATTGTTATCGGTCGATGTAGGCAAACACTTATATGTTGTGTACAGGAATAATATGAGATATGAAATTAAAAGTAATTTAGTTATGTTATGTAGTATACCTACGGGTACCTTATGTTACAAGATTTCTGTTATGTACTCTTATGGGAGATGTGAAAACTCTGATATATGAATTATGTTATATATATACTATAATTAAGGACCACTGCATGTGGTCATATATGTTATATGTTATCCTACTAAGCTATAAGCTTAGCACGGGTGTTTCATCCGTGTAGGTACTAAAGAGGTAGTTAGAGACATTCTGCATTCACCAAGGGCAACACAACATTAGGAGTCTTTCCAATGTAGGTCTTTGATTTTGTTTTTGTAATGTAAATGTAATATTTTGGTAATAGTGGAACTTGTGCAAGTCTGAAAAATGAGACTCGGGGTATGCGGGGAACATTTTAAACACCACTACAACGATAATATTACAAGTTTATGTCAATTATGAATTTATGATTGAAATGGGCCCACTAATGTCAGAAAATCAGGTTAAGAAGTCTCTGTCTTGTGTGGCGTCCCCTCACCTGCCACGGCTAGGGGTTGGGGCGTTACAACCCAAGTCTTCGACGATTGAGAACAAAACCTACTTGGTGACTGGTCCTGATTGTACATGGAGTGTGACCTCTCCTAGTGTCATGGTTTTTGCGTTGTTGAAACCAGAGAGGTTTCGCTCAACTGAGTTCAACATTCATGAGGAAAGCTTCATCTGATTCAAGGCTGGTAGCTGAAATAAGTCTGTCGCGCGGCCAAGATCTACCAGCACCTTGTGCACATCAAAACCGCTAATACATAGGGTGCGTACCAGTGCATCATAATGGGGCACAATGACCTTGTACGGGTTTATCGGAGGAAATGATATGAGGCTATCTATCAACTTAGTTTCTCCACGGTTGCCTCCCGTGTGAACAATATTTACTTAGACCTTGACAGTGGCTACTCTCAAGAGCTTCTTCTGTTGGTGCTTCAATTGATACTAGTCATCAGACGGGCCTCTCGGTATGTAGTTTATGGATGGTCTGGGTTTTGACAGGATAGCCGTGTTGGTAGTAATTCTGTCTGCTAGCGACCCAGATTCCTTCCCATGGTCAACTTCCCTGACATACCTTCTGAGGTGCCTTGCTTTGATTAGTCTTTCTAACAGGAACTTTAGGCTTTGATACCTATTGGTCTCATGTACGTGATCAGCATGATAATCACCTTTATGCGGATGGGTTTCTCTAAGGGGATAGTGCAGTTAGTGCAAGCCACTTGAAGTGCGGAAAGTCGCGAATGAGGCGTGGCACTCTATGAGATGTTCGGGAGTGAACTACGGGGCTCCTCTTTTACGTATTTGCTAATGGGATTGCTTTCGATTTCTATTCTGACCTTCCTTAGACTCAAACGACTTCTTCCTCTCCTGGGCCATGCTCTCACCCTAGCTTGTTGTGGATCGTGATGTGATCAGGTTAAGCCGCAGGATATTATCTTCCAGCCTTGAGTACCTATCTGCCCGCCTATATAATTCTTCCATTGTCACTGGAGGGTCTAAAGACAGTGAGTGGAAGAAAGGAGTGGATGGCCCGAAGCTTCTCCTGAAATTCTGAAGGAATGCGTCCATGCTATAAGCCTCTACCTACTAGACGGCTTGCCCGAACCTCCTTGTGAAGTCTTGTATGGATTCCTTTTCCTGCTTTATAATAGTCCTAGCAGTTAACCAATGTTCTCTCTTCTTCCGTATCGCATACAAAGATAGTCGAAATGAATGTTGTCTGTCATTTAACAGTTTATTAATCATATGGGAGCTGGTGGGAACTGCTGTCAAACTTCATATTTAGTCAAATTATTTTGTAATAACAACTGTCGTCATTGATCGTTGAGTACATCGCCTATTTGATGATAATGAACAATAAGGGTCATTGTGAGCTATCAAACATGGTAAAAGCTTCGGCATGACATAACATCTCAAATTATACCCTAGTTTTAATACATGTTTAGTATAATATAAATTTGTATTTTTCGAAAATTTAAGTGCTAAGTGTAAAATGGGGTAAAATGATCAATTGTCAAATTAAGGACACAAAGGACATAAGTTAAGAAGATTATATGTTAACGTAGAATTTTGAGAAGTTGAATTGCAATTAGAATGAAGAAGAAGGACTAAATAGCTAAAAGGAGAAATTAAGCCACATGAGATAAAGTCAATAAATTGTCTAGAGAAGGGGAATTTTTCAAAATTTGCTAGCTTTTGGTTTTAGGAGAACTAGGGTATACGGGTTTGAGGGAGAAGAGCCATTTTTGGTGATTTCTCTCCATCTTTTGGAGATCTATCCTTGTACAAGTAAGAAGAAAGGAAGCTTGGTTGGGAAGTTCAAGAAATCCAGGTATGGAACTTTTGTATGGAATTTTCCCATTTTTTGGTTAGGAAATTAACCTAACTCTCTCTTTGTCTTTGTTTGGGTTAGGAAAACCCTAACTCTCATTATAAAGATATTTTTGGTTGGTTTAAGTCAATTTTGTGGTTGGTTTTGAGTTTGTTTTGTTTTGGAAGGAAGATTTCCAATGAAAAAAAGGGAAAATGCCCTATTTTAGTTTCCAGCCCGACGCTTCTTTGCCTAGGCGAAGGAGTGCTCGCCTAGGCGAAGATCTGTTTGCCTAGGCGAACCCAAAGCCCCAAAATTCCTAGTCTCTGCCTTGCCTCGACGAAGGTTGCTTCGCTTAGGCGAAGGTCCCCTTAGCCTATGCGAACCTGAAGTCCTGTTTTTGTTCTTGTCTTCTGTTAATTGGAGTAATGTAGGATCCAAATGCAGGAATGTGAGTAAGAATAATATAACAATCTCTGAAACACATATAATTGTATGACTATCTAAGAACGAATAGTGAATGAATAGGCACCTTTGATTAGTGCTTCGGCACTCTCTGATTAGTGCTTCAACACTCTTTTTTTAGTACTTCGACACTCTTTGTTTAGTGCTACGACACTCCTACATAGTGCTATGATACCTCTGCTAGTGGGCACGACAGGCTTCAAAGACCTTGTTCAAGGATGCAATGCACTTTAGCTACCTTATCAGGTCGTGTCCCTTCCATCCATTGTTAGCCAGTCGATGCAAAAGTAAATACTATATGTTGTGTACATGAAAAATATGAGATATGAAATTAAAATTAATTTAGTTTTGTTCTGTAGTGTACCTATGGTTACCTTATGTTAAGATTTCTGTTATGTATTCCTATGGGAGATGAGAAACTCAATATATGAATTATGTGTTATATACATCAGAATCGAGGAATCATTGCATCCGGGTCATATATGTTATCCGTTCTTCCTACTAAGTTATAAGCTTAAGATGAGTGTTTCCATCCGTAGTGTACCAAGAGGTTTCGTTAGAGA
This sequence comes from Tetrastigma voinierianum, assembly GCA_016808115.1. Taxonomy (NCBI): domain Eukaryota; kingdom Viridiplantae; phylum Streptophyta; class Magnoliopsida; order Vitales; family Vitaceae; genus Tetrastigma; species Tetrastigma voinierianum. The sequence goes on along the minus strand of JAEQBH010008835.1, from coordinate 125,660 downwards.
CATTCCGCATTTGCTAGGGCCAACACAACATTAGGAGTCTTTCCGATGTAGGGCCTTTCATTTGATTTTTGTAATGTAAATGTGATATTTTGGTAATAGTGGAACTTGTGTAAGTACAAGCAAATGAGACTCGGGAATTTATGTACAAGAACATTTAAACACCACTACGGTGGTAATATTACAAGTTTATGTCAATTATGAATTTATGATTGAAATGGGCCCACTAATGTCAGAAAATCAGGTTAAGAAGTCTTTATCCTGTGTGGCGTCCCCTCACCTTCCATGGCTAGGGGTTGGGGCATTACATGACAAACCCCAGGTGGCTCGTAATTACAGTCGTGTGTCGCCTCAGAGGCGGCTATTATAAAGATGTCGTCGCCCCCGAATCGGCCGAGGTCGATTATAGAATGTTAGCCCTCAGACCAAGGTGGGATGGCAGCAAGATCGGCGTGGCATCATGTCACCTGCAACACCGACACGCTAGCTCGGGCGGGCCACCTACCTCTTGTCACCAAGCCCCTGTGTGGGAAGCTCCACTGATGACGTCACTGAGGGCAGGTTGGTGCAAGTGCTTCCTTCACGATTTAGCCCTTATGTTGCCTCGAGCTTTCCTTCATGGCAGAGGACTCGTGGATAAGGACCTCTCATAAGACAATTCATCATTTGTCGGGGCATCACCATCGCTGGAAATAATGGGCTATTTTCCTTTATTGCAAACTACTGGATGTTAAGCACAATCTCCATCTCGTACATCCTTTCCAAGGTCGTGAATCCTCTCTACTCCGAGTCAGAATCATCATTCTCACATTACAAATGTTCAAATTTCGAGCTTCAGAATCCCCTTTCGTGACTGGTCTCCCCGGCTTTGGCTCTTTCCATCTCCTGACGCCAATGGAGGAACTAATCTTCAGGTGTTTAATGCATTGGATTATTCGACATTGCGAACGCTAAGGAAAATCGCGTATGGGGAGTCGAAGATTCGCAATCTGGGTCGCGAGAATCGCAAAGCGGCGCCCGCACCAGCCGACGACTTTTTATTCACTTCCCACAGACAACGCCAATTGTTGGGACTTTGGATGTCGGATCCCCTGAGTGTTAAATTGTAGGGATCTGGATCGTAAGAACCTTGCCACCGCAGCGTGAATGTGAACCCCGGCGACCTAACCCCGGGCATTAGCGACGATGTAAACCCGCAGTGCGGTACTCACAAAGGGTGGGCCTACCGCTCCACGATTAAATCAGCAAAAAATGCAGAGAGAGAGAAGAGAATAGACACAGTTGGAATTTCTTACCTCCCCCTTGTGGGGGATCTTTCTGATTTATAGACAATGGTTTGTCGAATCTCCCTCTTAACTCGATAAGGAATCTCCTATTTTTAGGGATAAATATGTTTTTCCTTGTCAACGACATTCTTCCTTATCAAGGATTATCCTTCCTTTATCCAGGATTATCTCTTAGAGGAGTAAGGGATTCGGAAGCTGGAAAATTTGCTGATAATATCGCTTTTTCGGATTTTCCACTTCTAGGTGCTTATTCGTAACAAACCTCCCATATGGGATAGAATTCCCATATGGGATGGAATTCCCATATGCTGTAGAATGGCCGGTTGGCGGACTTGAAGTCCCAGACGAGCCGCCTCGAGCAAGCCTTGGAAGAGTTTGACCTTGCTTTCCTAGGTGGCCTCTATAGATTCTCTCGTCTGAGAAGTGTTCGCCTGGTCTTGGTGAGGTGAGTGGAATCAGGTCGTTTCATAACACAGGCCCAACGGGCTCCAGGCCCATCGAGTAGCGGATCTTGAGATCATGGTACTCACAGTATAGAGAACCAGTAGATCACTTTCACTACTAAGAAAAAAATTGAATATTTTGTATCTTTTAGTTAATAAAAAATACCTTTATAAATTAATTAAACAAAATTAATCTATTTGAAATCTAAAAATAAGTTGCTTTTGATAAAAAAAAAAAAAAAAAAACCAAACAAACGAACAAATAACACCTAGGTAGTATTATGAAAGAGCCTTGTTATTATTGAGAGATTTGAAGTCACATATATAAGCCCAATACAAGGGCAAGACAGTAATAGTATAGAGTATATAAGAAGAATCCTAAATATACTAAATATATTCTAATATCCTAAATATACTAGGAATCCTAAATATACTTTAATAGGTAGTATATTTAGGGGGCATTTGGTACGAGGGAATAGAGAGTGGGAAATATAATCTCATTCCATTTATCCCTTATTTCAATGTTTGGATAAGTTTTATAAGAATATGAATGAAATCAAAAGTGATTCCGGAAACAAACTCCTACTTCTAAGTAGGAATTTGATTCATCAAGTGGTATTTTGACTTTCCATTCTAAAGAGATAATGTAAAATAACTTCAATTTACAATTTTACTTTGAGATTTTACTTCTCAAATCAAATATTTCTAACTTCACATAAGTTTGACGAATTGCTTCTTGCAAAATAATTCACCGAATAAATATTCGAAAATAGGTTATTTCATCAAAATAGAAAAGTTAGGTAACATTGTGACGCCCCAAAACCCGGGGGTCCGTTGGTACCCCGGTCGGCCGTGGAGATACTCGTGAATGTCGGGTGACGGAGCATTTTTTTCGAATCGAGGCGAGTCTCCTTTGTGCGAGGAGCTCTACCCCAGATACAATACACGCACATATACTTGTCCCAAAAACGGTCAATATATCATCACATGAGTAAAAGCGGCCACTTGGGCCCATAAAGCGATTACTCATAACAATATCTATAAAACATACCAACTATGTCGATAGTTACAGAGTTAATAATTTACTCTTATCTGACACACATATATCAAAATTAAATACAATACATGTGAAAAACATCAAAGTCACAACCCGGCTTTCTTCACGAAAGCCTGGTCCAGACCAGTCGTCCTCGCGAAACTCCACACTGTGCACAGCAAAATAATATCCCTCGACGAGGGTGAGCTAATGCTCGAGTAGTGGAATCGCCACTAAGTGCGGTCTTGGTCTGATGTTCCAAAATAAACACACATTTAAGCAAATGCATGATCTACTTGAATGTCTAACTCATCATCTCGTACCCGAGTCCTCAGACCCTCACTCGCTGGCCTCGTATAGGGAATTATTATTTTGTTTATTTGTGGACAACCCTCCGATGTGTATATATCAATTGGGCCGTCTCCGACGATTGATATTTTTAGTTTGGACTACCCTCCGATAATTAACATTTTAGACAACCCTCCGAACCATTTTCTTTAGACTCATCTCATGCACTCACTCCTATAGTCCTAGGGTGTTTAGTGCGTAGTGAATGCTATGTATCTTCAGTCCCACGTCTGATCCCCAATTCACATGTAAATATATAAACATGCATATATTTACAAAACAATCTGAATTCACTAATCAATATCATGTAAATTCCCATTTCATACATCAAAATTAGCTCATTTGGGCTAATGATCAAACACGAGTAATCAACTTGAATGTTTTCGATCAAACACATTTTCACCGAAAATATATTTTTTTGAGAACAGCATTTCGGGAATAGTGAAACCCTCGGTTACTATTCGGGAAATCCACAATCATCGGTTCACTTAGTGAACCCGAGGTTTCCAAACGGTCATTACCGGCCTATACATACCAAGCACCATTTAATACATAAATCATTACAAATTAACCCAAGCGGCCCCTACCGGGTACGTGCGAGAAACGGAGCCTGCAAAAAAAGTCTGACAATTCGATTCGAGTTTTGGGACCGATCAGCGTTCAAGGCCTCAATCAACCAATACATGATTTAATACAATGACTTCCAAATTTAACAACCCGATGGTAGTGGCGTCGGTGACGCTCGATCAGGTGTTCAAAAATTCATGCTCCCGATTCGGTCCCGAGGTTTGGGACCGATCAGCTCAAACCCCCTACGCGGCACGATTCGACTCAAACATTCGTAAAGTACTTAAAGAAGAATAAAACCCAAGTAGGGAGAAACCCTACCTCGAGGAGTTTGTCTAAGCTCCGCCCAATCAAATACCGCAGCGAAGCCCTCTCCGCGAAGCGGCTTCCGCTTCTTATCGAGAAGGCTGCCAGACGGTCGGATCCACGCGATATTTTAGAGAGAAGGAAGACTCTTTCTCACTAAACTCAACTCCATTTTTGTTTTTTGTAAATTCTCTCTTGCTTTCATGTTTTGCCTTATGTTAAGTGGAGAAGACAAACACTATGCAACTTTTTGCTTTTTTGTGACTTAAACTTTTCTAAAAATGACGTTTATGTCCCTCTTTTCCCAGTTTTGACATTCGGCTCTATCTCGGCCGTCCATTTTCATCATTTCTCTACTCATTCCACTTATGACACATGAATACATGTTATATGTGAAACCGTCATCGAAAATGCGTTTTACGGCAGGCGAGTAGCGTTGCGCCGGCGTGTAAGTGACGTCTCGAGTCGACTAAATTCAACGTGATAGCTAGATTTCGCAAGATGATTCCAACGGTAAAATCCGTTTCGTCATCTGAGATCTAGAGAATAAATTTCAAATTTTTAACCGAAATTACGATTTTGCCATTTTTCTATAAATTGGAAATTTCTCGGGTCTTACATTCTCCTCTCCTTAAAAGGAATTTCGTCCCGAAATTTAGGACAATCACAACACAACACATGCATATGTAACGTGTACTCTACCATGCATGTAAACTCGTCATTTAAATTTTTGCGACTAAACCCGTAGCCGTCCTTAAACGAAGGGATTTGTGGCCCGCGCCGTGTCTCAGCGCTCCGTTGACTCCCTCCGCTCCATAGTGCCGCCATAGCACCCTCACTAGCCTCAAGGTCTTGCGTGGCAAAACGTCCGGCTATCCAAAATGCCTGGTCCTCCTCGAGATACCGTCGATTATCGGCCTCGATCTGTGCGATCGAACAAAGCGGGGCTGGATCTGGAGTACTTCGAGAGCATGGGCGTGAAAAAACGCGTGGACACGACATCTTTGGGTGGTACGCGCTGCCCGATGCGCAAGCGGTGCTTACCCTCTCGAATATCTCGAAAGGTCCAATAAACCTCGGCGATAACTTTCCTCGCTTACCGAACCTGACCACTCATCTCTTAGGCATCACCTTCAAGAAGACGTGATCCCCAACCTCGAACTCTAAGGGTCGACGTCGTACATCAGCATAGCTCTTCTTCGGCTCGCAGGCCATGAAGGTGTTTGTCGTATCAACTCACCTTCTTGGGGTGTCTGCAATCAGATCGCGGGACCGGTGATGGAGCTCTGCTCCTACCTCGGTCAACATAACGGTGACCTACATGGCCTCCATACGATACCTCATATGGGTGCCGTTTGTACTTCCGCCTGATAACTATTGTTGTAGAGCGGAATTCCACTAAGGGCAATTGCTCCTCTACCTTATGACCCGGACGTATGCTCACAGGCGTGTCCTCACAACACTTGTATATAATCCACACAACGTGTGGCTTGCCACACAACCCTTACTTTTGTGTGTAGCGTTGACCTCCCCAAGGTCACAATCGCGAGCACAATCCAATGGACCGTCAACTTTAGTCCATATGCGTGGAATGACATCCATATGCGAGCCCTTGCGCTCAGCAACGCAATCACAATTGCGGGAGGTATCGAATCTTGAGTCGCTCCGGAGCTCATCACTTTCGACTAAGTCTGCGTGTGCCCCTAACCGTGCTGTTTCATCTTTATTAACATAACTCTTGACACACTTCGAGCCTCTTAAATTCATACGAAATTTTCGGGATATCTCCCTGAGTCTCTTACACCCTAACTCCAGGATTCTCACCTTAGGGGATTAACGGCCCCCTTTTTGCTTTGCCCCACACACTTTAATTACTCTTCATTTCCTGAATCGAACTATGAGTCTTCGTGGGCGTGATCTAAAAGACAAACTCAGCCCACACTCACTAAGAGTGGTGAATGGCATTTATGCCGTGCCGCATACGCTGGGCTACTTGTGATGTTCACAGTGCACCTGAGCTGATAATGCCGTGCGTGACACGATCGGGGTCCACCGTGACGAGTCTCGGAATCTCTACGCTCGTAATCACGACCTATCGGAATCGACTCTCACCATTCTGGTGAACATCTATACGGCTTCTCACAAAGGCCTTAACCTCTAAGCCTTCCGAAATCAAGTAAGTCATCCGGGTGTCTGACAAGCTAAGGTCTCGATGCAGCGGCTTAGATGGTACGTCGGCTAAATCCGATATCGATCGACATCATGACGATGGGTCTGCCACGTAGTCCACGGCTTCTGGCACCGTAGCTCATGATGCATGCACGACTTTAACCCACACTCTGGCCCCTGCAGCTATGCGTAACTGCTTTGGGAGTGCTTGTAGCACCAGCTGACGGATTCCTTTGACCCGTACTAGGGTGTGGAGGAATGAACCGTATACTCTCTGATGGCTAACTAGGACTACCTTTGTCCCGAGAATCCACAGGATCCACAATCTCTGAGACGATCCGTCTCACATACTTGATCTTGGCCACACAGTCACGAAACCTAGTGTGAAGCGAAGTTTACGCCTCTTCCCGTAGAAAGTGATCTCCCTCTTGCTACCAACACGCATCCGGTTCTCGAGCATCGCAGTCTCTCTCTCATGGTCAGGGCCGTCCTAACCATGGAGTCCATGTCCCGTGGCAGTCCTACGATCGGCAGAATGGACAACTTGATCCGTTCTCGAATCTCGCCTTGGCGGTGCGGCCCAGTACGTAATCATCGCCAAATCGGGCTGCTGCCAGAATCGCCCACGTAGTCCATCCGCGATCCTTCGCCCTGGACTTTAGGAACTCCCGAGCGGCGCCGCATGCCTCGCGGTTTACGGAAAGTACTTACCTTGAAGCGACTCCACGAAACTACTGCGCGTGTCACCAACCTCCCAAGTCTCACAGAAATCTAGCCCGTCTCTACCATACCGGGCCTCGCCCTGTGGAATACGACTAACGATCCTGATCGTATCGGTGATCTCCAGTAGCCTCGATCACGTTCTCAATCTGCATAAACCAATGATGCGCCACCATCGGGTCTCCTGTGAATGTCGGGGTGGTGCGCTAAATCTACGGAGGTTACTAGGTCCTCCACGACTACATCACTATCTTGCTTTGTGCGATAGCGACATTGCGACACTACGACCTCGTGAGCTGGCGATCAAATCTTTGGTGGCTGGTCAAATGTCGATTGGGCGACCCGGTACCTTGTGGGCCCTCGTCTCGTCTCGACTAGCCATTTATTTCAGTAGCCAGCAGAATCATTGCAATTTTTCATTCAATCTAACTAGCAATGCGTACGATTACTAATAGACTTAATGACCATGAGCCCGAGCCCGTTCATTTTCCTAGTGGCAGCCCCTACTTCAACCACTCAATTCATTTTATTTCGATAAAATTCTAAACTTCTTGTTCATTTAAATTACTCCGAATCCACGGAGTCGTAGTTCACAACCTTAGCATTCACTCTTTTTCTATCGCATTACACCATGCATATAATTTCCTATGCAACAATCGCGCCAATCATAATTCCCTTATATCACACCGTGTATATGTACTTCCACGCAATTTGAAACATAAAATCACGTAATCAAAACATGTAACATTAATTACGTATCTCAAAGGGTGTAAATGCAGCCCCGAGACACTATTCATACACAGAATCAGTGTATATTTCAAGTCCCTGCATTCATAAGCAATGCAGACCATTTATCAATATATTAAATCATATTTATCAACAAGAATTTTATTTTTCGAAATTTCATTTTTTCATTTCGGTAGCCTCCTTGCTACTCCGTACATCTTGATGGCTTAAGCAACTGCGATTCCTACAGCTCGATAATTTTATGAGTTCACTTTAAAAATTCATTTAAAATTTTATTTTACATTAATCCGCCCAAGCGAATAAATTTTGTAAAATTTATTTCTTTTATTTCCTTTGTTCGATTTACACATTGTAAGCTCCAAAATTTCCACACTTCATCTATGCTATCAACGAGCATATCAATCATAATCTCAATCACATAACACCTAACAATTCATGTTATACCTGACGAAGCATGGGAGCACACTTTGAAAAATCGATCACACAAAACACGCCAGCGCGTATCACAGTGTCTTAGTTTGTCTGTGATTTCCTAAGGTAATCTCATACCTAAGCTCGACATGCCAAGCCACACCTAGTGGTGATGTTCTTACACCTCAAAGACTATGGCTGAAGCCCCGAATCCCCTCGAGTCCTAGGTGGCCAGTATGCCTGGCTCGATCTCGGGTGTGAGCCACGAAACCGAGTCAGTTGACTACCAGATTAACCGCGGAATACTCGTGAATGTCGGGTGACGGAGCATTTTCACGAATCGAGAATTTGAGTCTCCTTTGTGCGGGGGAGCTCTACTGATACAATACACATATACTTGTCCCAAGCAGTCCGATATATCATCACATGAGTAAAAGCGGCCACTTGCGGGCGTAGGCAGTACTCATAACAATATCGTAAACATACCAGCTGTGTCAATGGATTAAGAGTTAATAATTTACTCTTATCTGACACATATATCAAAATTAAAGAATTCTAATACATGTAGAAAATCATCAAAGCATGACCGCTTTCTTAACCTCGATCTGCAGGCCAGTAGTCTCCATGGCGCTTCCTTTATGTCGTAAATAATATCCTCGAAGGGTCGGCTAATGCTCGGTAGTGGAATCGCCCTAAAGTGGGCTACTCTCACCTAAGTGCGGTCTGATGTTTCAAAATAAACACGTTCAAGCAAATGCATGATCCTACTTGAATATCTAACTCATCAAATGCCATTTTAGAGTCCTCATCATTTCCCTCACACTACTTTAAAAGCCTCGTATGAGAATTATTATTTTGTTTGTTTGTGGAATGACCTACAGATGTCTTATATATCAATTGGGTTGTCTCAGACGATTGATATTATTTGTGGACTACCCTCCGTGTATATCAATTGAAATTTTGTCTCGACGATTGATGTTTTAGTTTGGACTACCCTCAGATAATTAACATTTTTGAACAACCCTCCCGAACCATTTTCTCTAGACTTATCTCTCAGCCACTCGCCTCACATAGTCCCTGAAATTGTTCGATTGCATAAGGGAATCTTTGTCTATCTGCGATTAAATCTGATCTAGTCGCGTATAAATATATAAGCATTAAATATATTTTCAGCTTGTCCGGTCGCACAATCGTGTATAAATTCCATTTCATACATCAAAATTAGCTCCCTTGAAATTTATTGATCAAACACGAGCAATTCTTGAATCCTTTCGATCAAACACATTTTTTCACACAAAAATATATTTTGAGAACAACTATTTCGAGAATAGTGAAACCCTCGATTTACTATTCGGGAATTCACGAATCATCGATTCGCCAGTGAACGGGTTTTTCTGACCATTCACAGACCTATACATATCAAAGCACCATTTAATACATAAATCAATACGATTAGCAAACGGCCTACCGCGGTATGCGAGAAAGCAGGCCTCTAAAAAAAAGATACAACAAAATTCGGTCAAAGTTTTGGGACCGATCAAGCGATCGTTGAGCTCAATCCGGCGATATATGATTTAATACAATATTTCCAAATTTAACAACCCGATCAGTAGTAGCGATCCGCGGTGCTCGATGGTGTTAATTCATATCAATTCGGTCCCGAGGTTTTGGGGCCAGATCAAACTTTACAAGCCTTGCTTTCATTCACGACTCAAACGTTCGTAAAGTACTTAAAGAAGGAATAAAACTCAAGTAGGGAGAAACCCACACCTCGAGGAGTTTGTCTAAACTCCTTAAATCCGATACCATGTGGCCTGTCCGCGTGAAACGGCTTCCCTTCTTGCATCTAGGCTGGCGACGGTTGGATCGCGCGATATTTTAGAGAGAAGGAAGACTCTCTCTCACTAAACTCAACTCCATTTTTTTTTTCTATAAATTCTCTCTTGCTTTCACGTTTTGCCTTATGTTAAGTGGAGAAAATAACTTATTTATCACGACTTTTTGTCTTTTTGTGACTTAAAAACTTTTAAAAATGGCGTTTATGTCCCTCTTTCCCCAATTTTAACATTAAACTCCTATCTCGGTCGTCCATTTCATCGTTTCTCTTTCATCTGCTTATGACGCATAGTACATGTTATATGTGACTTCGTGCGCTTCAGAAAATGATTTCTGGCACACAGCTTGCGATGCCTCGAAGCGTGTAAGTCAGAAGCGTCTTGGGGTCGACGAAGTCGATGTGCTGGCTAGATTTCACGAGAGCGATTCAATTGAAATCCATTTTGTCATCCGAGATCTAGAGAATAAATTTCTAATTTTTAACCGAAATTACGATTTTGCTAATTTTCCAGAAATTAGAAATTTCTCAGGTCTTACAAACATAAACATAGATAATCATTAAAAATATAAAATGATTAATTATATTTCTATTAATTTATATAAAAACTCAAAATTACCATTTTATCCCTAATTTTATGTATATTTATTTTTATATTTTTAATATGGATAAAAGTCAAATAAAATTTTATAAATTCTAGACAAGTTCTCACACTTAATGTTCTTGACCTTCTACTTTTTTTTTGGTTGCATTAAGATTGTATTTTATTATACTATGCTTCACAATATCTATATATATAAAAGAAATTAAGTTCTTTATTACAATTATAATAGTCTAAACAACTCTAAAATTATCTTCAAAGTAACACTTTTACAAATATTTTCACACAAATTAGGGATATGGATTTTATTGAATATGATGTTTATTAAATAATAAACAAAATTTCACAATTTTTAAAATTTTATATTTTCCAAAATAGGCAATTTTTATTATAATATATATATATATATATATATATATATATATATATATATATATATATATATATATACTTATATATATATATATATATATATATATATATATATATATATATATATGCCTCAACTCTTTCAACTTAATATACTTAAGTCCTTTCATAAACAACAAACTTAACAACGAATAAATTAAACTGAACCCTAGTCGCCAGCATTTGTTGCCCATCATGATACGATGATCACATGCTTTTAAGGCATTACGCATTATAGGTTTGAGAACTTCTTCACGAGATAGTAGATGTTCGTCTTCACATGGCTTCTTCATTAGCCCTCATTCTTTTCAATGGCTGAAGAATCTTCTTCCACCACTGTCGTTGTGCCTCCTTGTCATCCGATAGTGTTGAACGGGATCGAAACATCTCCAAATTTCATTGTTCTCAATGTCAACGCTCAGACACCACTAAAACTCACAACCACAAATTATGATAGCGGCTCCCGATTCCGTCTCTCTGTTGGTGTGATTTACTTGGCTTCGTTGGCTTGGCTGGCCGTGTCCTTGAAATGATAACTCTACGATGTCGCATCCCCCTCCCCCGAATCGGACTATATTCTATAGCTCGAGGCAGAACAGGTGCTTCTCAATCACGATTGTTGGAGTCGTTCTATCACCCTAGTATAGTTTATCTCTACCTCCATCACTTCTTATGCTGCATGGACTACTCTCGATTAGATGTACGATTCTCTTCACATAGATGGATCATGACCCATTGTCAGAATCTTGCCAGTCCTCAGCAAGGTAATTGGACTATTACTGACTATATGTTAGATGCTAAACACAATATCGACCCTCTTGCCCTTATGAATGTCTTTATTGACTTTGATGAGCTCTCCAGCCTTGTTTTGAATGAACTTGGCCCAGCTTACTCACACATATCTCATGCTCTATAAGCTCGGGACACTCCAGTTACTTTTGAAGAATTGTTTGAGCTCCTACTTAGTTATAATGCCCAACTAAGAATTTCGATTCCTTTACCATCACTCGCCTCCACTCCGGTTACTATTTAGTTACTTTGACTGGCCCTTCATCATATCGTTGGTCGCACAACCCTGGAGGACGGGACCATAGCCCATCTCAACAGTCATGGCCCTCACCTAACAGCCCCTCCCCCCGCAATACCGACCAACTACTCATCAATTGTCTCCGTAGAATCTAGCTCCATCAACCCAACTTGGGCATAGTCGCTACCTTGGGTGTTGTCAAATTTGTGGTATAGCTGAGCACTCTACTCGACAGTGTAGTTATCTTTCTACCATGGCACTTGCATCTCTTCCATCCTCCCCTACCCGAGCTCAGTGCCCAACCTTGATTGCACCCTATGCCCACACTGCTATCCATTACTCTAATCCTAGTAACGCAATGGATTTGGGTGCCTATCACCATGTGACCACGGATCTTGCTACCTTAGCCCTTTATGAGCCGTACATCGCCTTTGATAATGTTCTTATTGGTGATGGTACGGGTTTATCTATTGCTAACATTGGCTTTTTCACCCTTACCTCTCTCCCCACACCATTATTATTCACCAATGTGTTACATGTGCCTAGAACGTCTAAAAACGTTATTTCGGTCTCTGCCCTTTGTGCCGATAACCTAATCAATGTCTTGTTTTTTTACTCTTTCTTTTAGGTATAAGATCGTCACGCGGGGATCACTCTGGTTCATGGGCAGCGTAGAGACGGTGTCTATTAAAGGCCGAAGTCAGCCCCCCTTTGGTCTTTCGCCTTAGTTTTGTCTTCTTCAGTTTGGTCCTCGTTTTCCGCTATCTCCATGTGGCATAGTTGTCTAGGTCACCCGTCTGCGCAAATTTCTAAGTGTTATAAATATTTCCTTTCCCGAAGAACATTTATGTTCCTTATTTTGCAACTCCTGTTATATTAATAAAAGCCACAAGTTACCTTTTTCTAAGTCAAGCATTACCTATTCCTCTCCTCTTGATATCATTTTTTTTTTTTAATGTTTGGACCTAATCTGTTTCATTTTTTCATGGTTTTCACTACTATGTTATTTTTATTGACCATTACACAAAGTATATCTGCCTTTACTTGTCACGTGGCAAATCAGATGTTCATTCCACCTTTGTCGCCTTCAAGGAACTTGTTGAAAACTATTTCACCACCACCATTCAAACACTTTACACAGATAATGGCGGCGAATTTTTAGCCCTTCAGTCCTTTCTTGCAACTTATGGTATAACCCATCTCACTACACCTCCCCATACTCCTGAACATAATGGGTATTCTGAACGCTAGCATTGGCATATTGTCGAAATAAGTCGCACTCTCCTACATCAAGCATCCATCCCTCTCACCTTCTGGCCATATGCATTTGCTACAACTATCTATTTAATAAATAGAATGCCTAAAGTTGGTTTTTCCTTTGGTTCCTCTTTTGAAAAGTTATTCAACAAAGCTCCTGACCCATCCAAACTTCGTGTCTTCGGTTGTTTATGTTTTCCTTGGTTGTTTCCCTATTATTCCCACAAACTCGATCCAAAATCCCGTCCTTGTGTCTTTCTCGGTTACTTCCTCACTCAGAGTGCCTTTCCCCGTTATGACCATACCCTTAATAAAATCTTTGTGTCCTGTCATGTCAAGTTTGTGGAAAATGTATTCCTGTTCGCATCTCTCTCTACCTCCACAACACCGGTAATAGATATAGACTCTGCACTCCCACCTTCATTGTTCACCTTATGCGGCTATGCAGCTCTGCCCCCCTTCCTTTACCCATACCGTCGACCTCACCCGAATTATTGCGCTCATCATCATCCCTCACTCGTCTTCTCATTGAATTTGCATCCTACCCATACATTGACCTCACGATGCGCTTATTTGCCATCCCCCCCGACCATCCTCCCATCAACCTCATCCAAGCCCCATTGCGCTCGTAACCAGTAGTCCACTAGTCCTCTCACCGTTTGCATCCTGACCTTGTCGACCACCGATCTGGCAGGCTAACGTGTGGGGTGCTTTGCCGCCACCACCTCGCCCAGTCGCACTCCCGACCCTTATCCACATTCCACCAACTCCCCCCCGCCATCCTTTCTCCTTTCCACCCCACCACTAAACCATTATCCCATGCAAACCCGCTCTAAAAATGCCATCATCAAACCCAACCCGAAATATGGCCTCAACACCATAATTCTAACTATCATTGAACCCCGCACTGTCGCCTAAGCTCTCTAAGATCCAAAGTGGGTTCAAGTGATGCAGGAGGAATATGATGCTCTCATCTGGAACAATCCTTGGGTTCTAGTTCCCCCGAGACCGAGGTAGAATATAGTGGGCAACAAATGGGTGTTTAGCATCAAACAAAATCCTGACAGCTCTATTACACGGTATGTTTGCCTTGTTGCTAGAAACTTACCCAACATAGGGCATTGACCTCACAAGACTTTGGTCCATGATGAATCCATCATTTGTCCGTCTTGTGCTTAGCATTGCACTTAATTGCAAGTGGGGGTCGTGACTTGATGTAAATAATGCCTTTCTCAGTAAATCACTAGGAGAGTCTATATGGTGCAGCTGTAGGGCATGCATTATAGATTATCCGCATCATGTTTGTCATTTACACAAAGCTATTTATGGGGCTCAAACAAGCTTCTGACTTGGTACCCGGGAAAGCCCGCCTTCTTGCTCTCTCTTAGCTTTTTAACATCCCGTGCGGACTTGTCCTTCTTTGTTTACTCCCGCGGTAATACGCTCCTCTATTTCATGGTTTATTTTGATGATTTGATTACTACAAGTAGTGACCCTTCACTTCTCGACAGTATTATTCGAAAACTTGACTCTAAATTCTCCACAAAGGATCTTAGGGTGCTATCTTTCTTCTGTGGAGTTAAGGTTTTGGTCACTTCAACGAGTCTTCTACTATCTCAACAAAAGTATGTTATTCACCTTCTGAGCAAATATAACATGCTAGACTCCAAACTTGTCTCTACCCCGCTTGCCGTGGGTACTTCTCTGATTGCTACAAATGGTACTATGCTAGTCAATTCCACCATGTACCATCAAGTGGTTGGTGGCCTCCAACATCGTTGGATGACTCAACTAGATATTTCCTTTGCCATGAATAAACTCTCGGCTTAGCCATCGCCATCCAGTTTTACCATTGAGGGCGTTCAAGCGTTGCTTTTGTTATCTTAATGGCATGAGATTCCTTGGTATCACCTGGCTTCTTGCGAGACACTCCTCGACGTGCATGGTTACTACGATGCGGTTGGTACGTAACCCGGATGATCGTCTCCCTTAGGTGCTTTTCTTATTTTCCTTGGTACTAATTCAATTTCCTGGAGTTCTACAAAGCAACACATTATTGCTCGTTCTTCCACTAAGGCTGAGTATCGTGTAATTGCGGATGTTGCTGTTGAATTGCAATGGGTGAAATCATTGTTGGCGAAACTTCTTGCCTTAGTGCAGTTGCTGCCCACCTTGTTCTCGAACAACCTTGGTGCCACTTATCTCTCCTCTAATCCTATATTTCATTCTCGCATGAAACATCTTGAGATTGATTATCATTTTTTGTGACACAGTTCGATCCTTTGAAACAACGTGTTGTTCATGTCTGGCGGTGACTAGCTTCTTGATCACGCTTACTAAATCTCTATCTTGGTCTCGCCTCTTTTACCTATATAACAAGATTGATGTTATTTCTAGCACACCATCTTGAGGGGACATATTATAGTATATTTAGGGTTTCTTTTTATTGGCTTTATGCTATTACTATTTTGTCCTTGTATTGGTATATATATATCTCAACTCTTTCAATAATATGTAAGTCTCTTTCATAATACCAAACACCCCCTCGAGTGATGCTCCATTTTTATGTAAATTTAATCATTGAAAACAACACTTCAAATGCGACAAATAAGTATCTCTAACCCATTTAGTTTTATATAAATTTCGAGTCTTGACGAGAATAATTATAAATGAGCTTTAAACTACTTGAAAATTTTTGCAATGCAATTGGAGGATACGATTTATTTTCTCTCCAACCAAACAAAAACACAGTGGTAGAAATACTTCGAGACTTATTGTTAGAATATTATACCAGGAAAATTCATTAAACAAATGCTCAAAATTGAGTTATTATATATGTTAATTAGTTGATGGAATTGTTACACGTGACAGGAGAAGTCATCTTAATGTAACTTGTTTGAATTTCGATTCCTCCTTCATTCATCCTTACGAGAGATGATTTCAAGTTTGCATTATCTAGAAGTTATTAATATTGTTTCGAAAAAAGAAAAGAAGTTATTAATATAATATTTCTCCCTTGCTACATTTCAATAGGAAGGTTATTTAGGTCATGTTTGCGTTTAAATAAATTATTAAAAGAATATTTTTTTCATACATATATATATATATATATATATATAAATTTATATGTTTATAAAATATAATCTTTACATATTAAATACGACATAAGAAAAAATAAGTTTAAAGTAGTACATAAAAATAATTTATTATTAAAAGCCCAAACTCTAGCCACTTCTTCCCTCTTTTCTCTCATCTCATTCTCTTCTAGCCCCTTTTCCTCAAACAAGAACGGTGATTTGTAACAGGAAGAAGAAAACACACAAAAAATGAAATCCAAACTTATATTGAATGTAAATAAAATTTCTAATGTTTTTCCAAAGAGAACCAACCCCCTTTTAAAGGCTGCAAACTAGAACCCTAAAATGAAACAAACAAAACTCTAGAAGGAAACCCAAAACAAAATCCTAACACAACCCTAATTAGAAACTTAATAAAACAATTAAAATAAAAATAATAATAAAACGAATTAAGATTTACAATTTTAGGCCCCTTAGACAAGCCTTGTCCTCAAGGCTAAAATAGAGGAAACTATTGTTGTATTTTGATTGCATTTTCTCACGTCGCGTCTTCAGGAAATGAGTTTGACCATTGGACCAACCATTGTGTTTGAGGCGATGTTTAAACAACCACTCTTCTATCAACTCCCAAAAATAGGCTCGAGCTGGCGTCCATCCTTTCTTGTCATTGGTAACTCCATGACAGGGATGATTGATTCTCTTAATTTTTTTTTAAAGCACATCACATGAAAGACATGATGGATTTTTGAGCCAATTAGCCCAAATGCATTGGTTTTCATAGGCACCTTGACAATTACAGGATCCATAACTTGACCATTGACCAACTTCAGGACGTTGTAGCTCGGATTATCAATAGACTCAAGAATTTGAGCACAAGTTGAGTCATGGAAACCAATAGAGAATTGAAATGTCAAACAAGCATCCTTCTTCCACACAGGGCTGAGTTTGACAAATAAGTCAAGGTGGTCTACTTTAGGGAAGCAAAATCGAAGAGAAGTCAATTTTTTCAGCATAGTTACCTCCTTTACTACCATTTCAAAAATATTGTCCCACCCTTCGTTGGATGAACCAACATCAATGCTCAATTCTTCCAATGTATCAAACCTTGAAACTTGTGCTTCAATATGGTTTCCCATTTAATTTAGAAATTACATGCTGATATTCGCAAGCACTTCAACCATATTAAACTTCCAAACTGTTCTTTTGAATATCTAGCACTTCAAGATGCTTAAATGCTTCTACACTAGCTGGGATTTCAATCAAATCAGGGCAAGAATTCAGATATAACGCTTTGAGGGAAATCAGATTGGATAAAGATAAACGCAATGCTGAAATCTTAGTGCCATTGAGATCTAGGACTTAGAGATGACACATAGATGTGAAGAACAACTTAGGAATAGAAGTCAAGTACTTATTTCTTTGAAGCAACAATGATAAGAGATTGTGACAATCTACTATTTTGGCAAAGTGCTTAGTCGATTATCCATCAAAGAAATCCGATTGGCAAGTTCCCATTCTTCCTTCCTTAGGAAATATTCTAACTCCTCATGTGGCTTCACCAATATTTTGGAATTTTCACTTTGTGTTGATGTTCTGAGGGCCATTTTTCTAAGCACTTTGTTCATCTTAACACATTTACTTTTATTACTTCTTTCTAGCAATGTTACCTTGATGAGCTCGTTTAGAACCATATGCCCTCTATGCACTTGCTTGAAATTGTTTGCATGATAAATAAAACGATCTCACTTTCTTCAGGATACAATGCACCATACAAAAAGCACACCTTATTCTCACCATCTTTTAAATCCTCATAACAAATCTCTAAGCGTTCTAGCACTTGATCCATGCCTTCAATTTTGATACTGTCCCATCTTTGCAAATGTTTTAATCCATCCTCCCAACGTGAAACATTTTTATCATTCTTTCTGAAAGTTCTTGCTACTCTGTCTATCAGTAGTGGCAACCCATGACACTCTTCAACCACACACCATCAGTAACCCGATTAAGGGATTAGAGAAATGGGGTGGCCCTACTTTTCTTTAGAAAATTTTCAAGCATCGATGTGATAATGGTTCTACATCAACTATCTCATTGACTTCCATATCATTACAAACATCATCATATCTACTAGCCAACACGACCTTCTTGTCCTTGTTATCATTAATTCCCATTATCCTATTCAGATCGATCATATCCCACACTTCATCTAAAAGAATCAAATACTTATTTTCCTTTAGTTCTTCAGAAATTATCAGCGTTTATTTTAATATTAATATTGCATGCACGCGTCAGATTTTGATATTGGCAAGTTCCATCTTTCAACTTTCTTTCAATCTAGCACAATCTTTATTCTCGAGGTGATGGAACCGATAGGCTTTCTAAAAGAATCGTGATTAGAGAAATGATCGAGTTTGGGGTCAAACTAAAAATTGATTTTAGGCTACTTTTGAAACTATTGTTCAATATAACCCTCTTATATCATATAGGAAAGATGTTCAATTTTTTAAAATTTTTTAATACAAGTTAAAATTTGTAGTTAGAAATTGTAGTTTCATTTTTAAACTAAAGCCAAAGTTTAAAACTGCGGTTTCTAAATCAAATTTTAAAAATAGAAATTTAAGCATATCTCTTACGCGGCATAAGGGGCTATTTTGATCAAATGTTTCATAAGTTATCTAAAATGATTTTTTATTTTTTATAAAAGGGTCATTTTGAATCCAAACTTGAAATGATCCATCCTTCAATAGTAGTAAGTAATAGCCATTCCACCAAAAATACAGGCGAGCGAACCTTTAGGGCTTCATATCATATCAGTTGCATCTTGCCTAGTGAGGTTTACAATACAGAATGGGACCTAATCATGGTCGACGCTCCGACCAGGTTCCACGACGAGGTGCCGGGGAGGATGACGGGGAACTAGGGTTTCGGTCCCAATTCCGACTAGACCGATGTTTTTGTGCATGATGTGAATAGAGAGGTGGAAGACAAGTTTTCAAGGGAGTTTCTGTGTGAAGGGTACATGAAGAAACAGGAAGGGAGGTTGAGGCACTTCACAATTCCAAGCCATAGGGATGGCATAGAGAGGCCCTTCTGCCCTTGGTGATCTTTTTTTTTTTTTTGCCTTTTGCAATTGTTATCTTCTCTGTTTTTTTTTTTTTTTGGTGCATGTGAGGGAGCTTGAGTGAGTGATTCATTTTCCAGGAAATTCTCGATGCATCCAACATGCATGGGTGTGGGTTTTTTTTTTCTCTTCAACCAAACAGAAATATTGGTAGAATGCATAGACAACTTGATCTTTTTCATGGAAAAAAGAAAAACAAAACTTAAATAAGATCAAGTGAGTGGGAATAAAGGCACAAAACGGAAAGCATTTTGTGTGTAAATGGAATGGTTTGGAAGAATGGAGAACTGAGGTTATGCCTGCTTGGTTGAAAAAAAAAGCAAGAAAATTTAGGGCATATTTGTTTAGAGTTTTTGAAAACTGTTTTTTGTTCTGAAAAACAAAGAAAACAAGGAAAACTTAGAGAACATATTTGATTTCCAGTTTTTTTTTTGTTCTAAAAAACACGAAGAACACAGTAAACACTAAATTCAAAAACAATAATAGTTTTCAGAGAATATTAAAATGGTGTTTTCTGTGTTTTCAAACACCATTTTAAAAAACATAAACCAAACAGTCTCTTAATTTATTCTCTTTGCGAATATATAACTTTATAATTAGTTTCAATCATATTTGATTTTCTTAAAATAAACCAAACACTATAACAACACTAATCATACAATTTAAACTAATTTGACTTTAATCCTTTCAACGTCATGGGTGTCAAGTTACAAAGAGTGCCAAATCTTAAACAAACACAATCCATAGTATCAAATTCATGCAAACGGAAAGAACATACCAATCGTCACTGAGGCCTGGCTTAGTAGTTAAAGGGGCGAGTGGGGCCTCGGGAATAACCAAATTCGAGTCTTCATGGGAATAGATTATTACTACAACATTGTAATGTAGTGAATAGATGTCAAAAAAACTGAAGATGCAAAATATGGACTCTAGACTTTGTTTGAAAGCATCATCTTCCCATTCTAGTGCTTCCCATAATACTGCATTTGTTATGGTAGTAGATAGAGGATAGTAGTTGTTGTAACATATTGCATCTACTATAGCTATTATCATAATTGCTCCATCTATTACCATAACAGAGGACAATTTGCGGATTTTTTTGGACATTTTTAATTTTTAAATCAAACCATAATTATTTTTGGAGAGCATATACTAACCTCCCTATTTTACTTTCTTGATAAGTTACGAACAAATATTTTTTTATGGATCTATGAAACCTACTTTTCTCATTTAATAATTAGTTTCAATCATATTTGATTTTGACTAATCATCCAAAATAAACTAAACTGACTTTAGTCCTTTCAATGTCGTTTGTGTTAAGTTGAAAGGTGTGTCAAATATTAAACAAACACAGTCCAGAGTAGCAAATTCATGCAAATAGAAAGTGTTGGAAATTTTTCTAAAATGTGGGTCTACATATATCATTAAATATGCATTTTTGGCTATTTAAGGAATTAACTCTAATGAAGTGATCTAGATTAAGTTGATGGAGTAACAAACATTGCATTTGGTATGACTTCGTAATATGTAGAAACCAAATGATGGGTTGGATTATAAATAAGACATTTGGTTCTACACATTACAAAGCCATACCAAATACAATATTTTTAACTCTGTTAGCTTAAATAATGAATATTTAGTAATATATGTAAATTTCACATTTTAAGAAAAATTTCCGACTTTCAAAAGCTATGCCAAACATTTTTTATTCTACGCCCACAAACTTGAGGTTGAGCTAGCTGAAGATGCAAAATGGATTGTAGACTTTGGTGGCGTTTGTTTTTATTACTTAATGCTGAATAGAACTTTTTTTAGCTTAGTATTAAATAGTACTTAATATTCCATGAACCCCTCCCTCCACATTAATATGATATTTCAGCTGAAACAAGCGCCATGAGTTTTTGGGCTTCTTCTCAAAGACCTCATTACGGTGGATATTGTTCGTCGCATTAGGCCAGTGATGCTCACAGTTCCAGATAGATATGGGACTTTGGGCGCACACGCAAACCCGCATTGATGCTTAAATTACTCATTCATGCTTTAATTTGACAATAATTTCAAATAATCCCTCCTATATATATATATATATATATAAATTAAAGTGAATAAGTAGAATTAAAAAAAAAAAAGAAGTGAAATAAGAAACACAGAGGTAAGAAAACATGTGAGTTGCTCTGTTCCATCTCCAACTAACAAGGGAAGAGTGAGAACGAAATTCTACTTCTCTTGAATTGTCACAAAAATTTAAATGGAAACACTTATAAATTTGCTGCAAATTAAGCTTGTGATATGTCTGACGAAGCATACAAAGCTCATACTTTAGGTGCAAAGGCTGCCCATAACACGTTTGTTAAATGCGTACCGAATATATTCACCGTGTGGTGAGCAGATGGAGCAAATGGCGTCTAACGTGGCTGGCATGTCACCTACATGGCGTAGATTTGATGGCGTGTCTGCCGTTGGCGGTGGCGTATTAGTGGTGTTAAACGGCGTTTGTCGGCGTCTATTACGGTCAGTTGACGATAAAGCATCGTTTAGCTACAAAACAAGCGTTGGACGCTGGATTTAAAAACGAGTTAGACTTATAATAATTAACGTTAGGCGTTTATTGTCTGCTTATCCCCATGAGACTACATGGACTAAGGAGGGTGGACCTTGTATAATTTTTCAAACAAGAGTACATTAAGTAACAGTGATTATCATTTACTACAAATCAGACTGAAGGATGTTACTTTTGAATTCAGAATTCAAGATTATACAGCAAGTCCACAGGATCATGATTTATTCATAGATTAGGAAGCAAGGTTTGGTATTAATCTAGATTTTTTGTAAGGTTCGGAGTTTCCTTTTCTTCACAACCAAGCTTAAAACAGGGCTGAAAATTCTGATAATTAACAAGACAAATCATCAAGCATTGAGAAAAATCTGAGTTGAGGCTTAGTCTGCTCATGATCATCAAGCTTATCTTAGAGTTTCCCTTTGTTTTTTTCAGCTAAAAAGGAGAAGCAGGATCCTCTGGGGAGTTTATGGGAGGGGCTTTCCTGCAGAATCCTCCATGGAGTTGCTAGAAGCTGTCAGTCAATGGACAAATAACGGTAACAATATATCAAATATGAGACCACAGAATAAAAAATGAACATAGCAAGACAGAGAGATTCAAATATGTAATCGGCAAATGTATCATCTGTGGATAAAATTAGATAAAATGGAGATCAACTTCATCCTTGAAAAGAAAAGGAAATGGAAAAAATAACCTGACTGTTGAGAATGCCCTTTTTCTCGCATCTGAGCTTGAAGTTGATTATTGATTTCTGTCAGCTGATTATCAAATCTATGTCCCTTTCAATTGGAACAGAGATGCTTCCCAGATTGGGTAGGCAGGACTGTTTGTTTTGTTTCACTTCAATGCCTCCATATTTCTGCTCTCCTATAATCACCCTTTAATTCGTTTACTGCTGAGTTATCGTAGAAAGAAGTTTGAAGCTTGGACAATCATAGAAGCTAATCCATTCCAATCTTGGTGCATATGGTAAACCATAACAGATGCTCACTAATTTAGGCATGCTGGTAGTGATATCTTCTTCAGCTTTGGGAGGCAATTCTCGAGAGCCTTGTAGCATCATAGTATGAACATCAAGGCTCAATATGCTATTGACTTCAGGACAATCTTCAACCACAAGCTCTTCTAAGTTTCGCAAACGTTGAAGAAAATCCCTGTAAAATGGTGATGATCCAATTGGGGGCAAGTATGCAGTGCCAGACTTTAGATTTGATAAGAGTAATATCGATAAATTGACACACGGTTGCTGGTAGAATACTGTCTGAATTGCTCCACACTTTAAAATGCTCCTTGCTTCTTCATGTGAAAAACATTCAATAACTCAAGTGAATTCAAGAGTGCAGCATCTTCATAATCATCTAAAGCTACAATAGTCTCCATCTCATTGCATTCACATATTGCTGAATTTTAGATTCTTCCTCTATTTCTATCCCGAACTCTGATAAAGTGGAAACTGTTAAATGACGATCCAGGAAAAATGCTCTAGCCTGTTGGAGTACCTCCTGAATTTCAATTTCGATAGTTCTACCATTCACATACTTCAAACATCTTTCTTCTTGATCAAATTTAGCTGCAAGTTTACCTGGTAGTCTAGATATCACACGCTTCAAATGCCTGCCGATAACAAATTTAAAGTGCATCCACGGTAGGTTTACGGACAATGATCCATTTCTGAAGTCCTTCAGAAGTACAGATTCTGGCAAGTAAACTTTAAGAGCCTCCAACCGATTTGAGTTGCAAATTTCCTTTACAATACTTTTCACATTTACATTCCATCGCTCGTCTTCTGGATTCACATCTATGCTCAACTCTTCCAATTGAAACAGATTGGAGATCACATTCTGTGGAATGATTATACTTGACTGAATGTCTTTTCTACTGTGACCATTATATCCATAGAATGACACTTTCAAGCATATCAAATTTGTCAATTTTTCGACAGCAATAGGTAAATTTATGATTTCAGTGCCTTCAAGATCAAGTACCTGAAGATGATGAAGCTCTCCAACTTCAGATGGTAGCTCTTTCCATTTAATTCACATCCTCTTAAAATGAATTTTCGGAGCTGGACCAACTTAAAAAGAGATTCTGGCAAGTATTTTATTCTAGTTTGGGACATGTCTAGGATTTGGAGAATAGGCATATGCTCGAAAAAAGAGGGAGGAATAACTCTCAGATGATTGTTGCCTTGTAAGAACAATACATTGAGTTTGGGGCACTTAGGATTCCCTGGTAGCTTAGATATCTTATTATTCATCAAATGCATCTCACTGATTTCCTCCCATGCCTCATCTTTTGGTGCCTCTGTCAGTCCTCTTCCATCTGGTTCACGAAGTATTGGATTCATTTCGGTTTTATACAAATTTACTAACTCCTTCTGGATTTCATCAGCATTAGAACTGAACCTCCATTTCAACTTTCTAACAAGAGGCATTAGAAAGTTCTTGAATAATCTCTTCTCCTTCATCAAGTGTCCTAATTAAGCCGCCTTTCATCCACTTCTCAATCAAATATATCTTCTCCATCCCTTTGCTGTCCAGATAAGATTCACAAGATTTTATGCATTCTTTTGCTGAATCGCCCCCAAAATGAAGGCCAATGCATTGAACAAAATTCTATCATTTGTTTCTGATGTTGCTAGCAAGTCGAAAGCATGAGATGCATGTTCCCAAACCCGAATATTTTCGACACCTTTCAGGGCTCTTGCCATTAGAACAGCAACAAGTAAATGACCAGAACAATGTTTCAACACATTTACAGCTTGGTATCTAATAGGTGAAGAATGCAAAACATTACCAACATTGGTATGAAACAATTTCCATGATAATAGATGATCCTCCAACCTAATCTCCAAATCCACTCCAACAGAGTCTAATCTGTGTAGTTCATGTCTAGAGACAATCTTCTGAATTTTCTCTGAGTTCCACCATCTTGCCCCCACTTCATACTGATTTATCATCGGATCAGTATCATCAAGAATGATTAAGAAGCTTTTATTTTTCAATAATTCGTCCATGTCCTGCTTGTTGCATGTTGAGAGACCAAGTTCTCTAGCAATGCTATCTTCAATATCTTCAGTAGTTTTACAGGAGGTGGCATTAACCTGAAGGAAAGTACTAAACATTTCCGATATCTGTTGTTGAATCTTCCATCTTGACATGAAGCTCTTACCATCTGTTCACAAATTCTAATCCTCGAAATACTGTATCATGTAAGAGTTGGCGAGATAGAAAAATCAGTAGCCAAAACAAGCATCTTTTTTGTAGGTGCTCTACTCCTAGAGTCCCCCATTGCATCTCACACCTCCAATGATGTGGGTGGAACATGAAGCTTCAATATCATGGATTTGAATGATCAAGCAGTCTACTTATTTCGAAGAGAGCTCTGAGATATTTTGTTTCATATCCATGGAAGGTACCATCAGTTCTCTTACCTTTTGAGTTACCTCCAAAACATTCAAAATCCAGTTTTTGTGTTCTTCTTTGATACGGGAATTGAAAGGAGGATACGATAAAATGAGGCATATGATATCTTTCTTCCTGTTCAATTTCCAACATTTGTCCATGATTCTGTGTGTATATAAATACAAGAAAAAATTATCAGGATGAGTTGAAGAATTAATGCAAAGTGATTGAGGAAGTTGAAAAAAAGACAGTTATTTTTAAAACATGAGGGTGTTTTGATCTTTTTTTGTTATTTAGGTCATATTTAAAGTTTGGTCAGCAAATGGTTCTTATCATACATCATGATTTCACTAATAATTTATAAATATTGGATTAAATAACCTCAAATAAGGTAACATTTTGTAAATCTAACAATTTTCATATTTTTTCTTGAAAAAGAACCTTTTTTAGACAAAAATGTCATTTATTATCTTATATATTTACATAAGTCTTTAATAAGAAAATGGTCATTTTAACAAAAGAACACTAAGGGTAATTTTGTTAAAATAATGGCAAAAGTTGTTGAAGGATTAGATTTCTGAAATTTGGTTTTCAAAGGGTCTTTTAATCAAATCCCCCATAATTGATTGTGTTGAATGTATCAATTTAGGTTGAAAATTTTGCTCCAAAAAAGTCACTAACTATACTTCCACTAGAGTATAAATCTTATGTTTGAGTTGAAAAGTGTTCAACAAACTAGGAATTTGAATTTGAGGTAATTACATGACTAATTAGGCAAAGGATGCTTGAAAACACGCAATTATGAATGATTGAGCAAAGCAGATTAGACTCTGTTTGAGAGGTGTTTTAAAAAATAGTTTTTGAAAGTTATTTATTGATGTAAAAAATAAAAGTTTTCTTTCTATTTTTTAATTGACAAAACGTGTTATCCTTTTTTTTTCCTTTTATGTGAAGAAAAATATTATAATAGTTTCCAAGTAGGGCGTGAGGCTCTATTTAGGAAATATTTTAGAAAACAATTCCAAAAAATAGTTTTTGAGAATTATTTTCTAAAACTGTTGCATAATGTTTGTAAAACAAATCATTGATACTATTACATTCTCTTTTTTTTTTTTTCTCTCTTTCCCCTGAATTATACTAAAGATTATGGAAAAAAAAAATCCTATTTTTTGTTTCTAATTTTTCCTAATTTGAAATGAATAATAACTTAGGTTGCTTTTGGAATCCGGAAAATATTAGGGAAAGAAAAAAAATACAAAGAAAAGTGATTTTCTCATATTTGGTTTCATAGTAGAAAATATAAAAGAAAACAAAATATAACTAAAATTACTTAAAATCTTACGTATTTTTAAATTTCTTAATCCTTTTGTGCATAGAGGAGAAGAAATAAAATGAATTTGAATAAGCATATAAAGTCATTTTTTAAGTTTAAACTAATTTTTATTTTCTCCAAATTTTATTTCTTCAAATTTTTAAACCACCATATTTTATTTTTCTTACAATCTTTTGAATTAAAACAAAGCCGTAGATTGATAGTAAAAATATGAATCGCATTATATTTTGAAAAATATTTGGTTAAAAGGCGTTAAATAATTCAAAATTTATGAGTCTAACATCCCATGTTTTTCCTTGAAAAATAACCTATTTTAGATTAAAATGTATTTACAATCATCTCTTAAGAAGAAGAGTTATTTTTGCAAGAAAATAATAACAATATTTTTGTCAAAATCATGCAAAAAAATCGATGAAGGGTCAAATTTATTCAAAAGATCTTTTAATCAAATCACCCTTTTGATAATCGGAGAAAAAGAATTAGAATATCAATCAATATCCCGAAGCCCTAACTCTTTCATGTTTAGAAGATCAATATTGCAGTTGATTTAGAAATCAAATTAAAAATCGACAAGAACTTTCATAAAACCAAAACTACCTGCTAAGTATTCAAAATTGACAAAGAAATATCAATAATTTCTTATGATTTTATCTTTTTCCTAATAATTAAAAACTATATATGTTGCATGTATATAAGATAAGACAAGCTCCAAGGAAATAATAAATTTTATTTTATTTTATTAAAAGTTAAGGAAAGGGAAGGAAAATTTACTCATGCGAGGGTCGCTGCAAATCTATCTGGGGACGAAGCTGCCCTTTCAAAGCATCGGAATCAGAAAATGCAGTTTCAGTGAGAGAATTCCGGCCATCGGTATTCGAAACACTGCCGGATTCTTGATGGGTTTTGCTCTCCTTCGTCTCCATTCAGGAGGATCAAGGTTGCAGTGTTCAGACTGTTTGTTAGTGAGAAGAAGTATAAGTTTCAGAGCCGTTTCAATTTGGGGCTTTTTTAAATAATACCATAATTAGAAAAAAAATACTTTTTCAAATATTGAACAAAGATAAATATTTCTAAATTTATGGCACTTAAGTTTTAACGTTATTTTAAAACATGAATAGTTTTTTGGTAATGTTTTTAAAAAGAGAGACTGGATTTGATCATTGTTTGAGAAACTTGTGTTTTATTTTTTTTAGTATGAATTATTTTGGAAAAATTTCTTTCTTTTTTCTTAAAGCTAATCCACTTTTGTATTCACAAAATAGGAGTTTAGTAAATTTGAGCATTATTTTAAAACATTAATTATTTTGAATTTTTTTTTTCTTTTAATCTAATCCACTTTTGTATTCACCAAATAAGGTTGTGGTAAGTTTGAACATTATTTTAAAACATGCATGAATGATTTTAGTAAGTTTAAACATTATTTTGAAACATTAATTATTTTGAAAATTTTCTTCTTTCTTTTAAGCTAATCCACTTTTGTATTCACCAAATACGGTTTTGGTAAGTTTGAACATTATTTTGAAATATTAATTATTTTGGAAATTTTCTTTTTTTTATTTCTTAAGCTAATCCACTTTTGTATTCACCAAAACGGTTTTGGTAAGTTAATTTGAACATTATTTTGAAACATGAATGGTTTTGGTAAGTTTGAACATTATTTTGAAACATAAATTATTTTGGAAATATTTTTTTTTTTTTTTTTAAAGCTAATCCACTTTTACTATCAACCCAGTAAAGCGATCTTTTATTGAGGCTTCCAACCCTCCCACTTTTCATGTCACATCTTTAAACATTGTCTGTTTCCTAATAAGCGAGTTAGACATGCCAGACAAAAAATTTAACTAAAAATTATTTTAGGACATCACTCCCTCCACGGCTTCATAATTTTCTATCCTAACTTAAAGAAAATTAAATTGAAAATTTAAATAATTGTATCTTTCAAAGGTCTCCAATTTGAGTTCAATCTATTTACAGTGAAGGTGACTTTTTTTTAATTACTGAAATTTGGATTTGAAAATGTCTTCAAATCACGCTACTAGTGCACCCTTGGAGGGAATTTGTAATTGAAGTGACAGGTGAGAAAGATAATATTCTTTTAAAGAATGCATGTAAATAAATGAAATGATAAAATTCATTTTTGTCCATGAGTTGTTCTTCAAGAAAAAATATGGAGAGAGTTAGCTTTAGAAATTTTGAATTATTTGTGTGGTCATTTTAACTAAATCTTTCGTATGTAACAGTTTACCTTTTTTACTTCCTAACCTTTGCGCAAACACTTTGGTTGGTAGGGTTAACTAAATTTGACACGATGCGCCAGCGCAACTCGAGAATTGCGCAGAAATTTACTAGTTTGAGTTGGTCAAATTGTCCAGCTGTTCTATAAATGCCTTATTTTTGTGTCAATCTATACAACCCAAATTTGGTATGAATTGATCCATTAATTATACAATTGGAATCATCAAATTTTCATGGGTTATTTGTGCCAAATTTAATAGGTTAAACCCAATTATAATCTTAAATGAATTTTATTCCATGGCGGGTTATAGTCGTGTCATGTCTTGAATTAATAATCGGGTTATCTGGAGTCGTATTTGTATCATCCGATTAATAATTTGATCGTGTTTGAAGATGTTATTTAACGATTATTATTATTAAGTATCGTGTTAAGTCCCTCGCCTTTATGATATATAATCGTCTACCCTTTTCTATCTAATAGAAAGAATTAAATTGAAATCTAAACGTGTTGTGTCTTTAAGGTCATCTTAACCAGTAAAGGTGATTCTCTTTTTTTTTTTTTTTTTTTGACATTTATATATTCATTTTGCGCTGCAGTATTTTATCCTTACAAGGAATCAATCCTAAAACCTCTTGTACCCCATCCATCCATCACTTTAGCACTTGAGCCGAACTTCATGGATATACGTATATAAATGAAATGAATGCCTATTTTCAAAATTGTCAAAACAAATATTTGTGTCCACACGGCAACAGTATAGATGTTAAATCCTAGTTCATTCAAACAGGACCCATTATCATATTTGGCAGCTATGATGATAGAAAATATTTCAGCTTAGTAGGGAGCCGTCGGTTGTTTAAACCGGGCTCGAATCATTGGTCGATTGTTCGGTTTGTCCAGCGGTAAGCGCTTTCAGAGTCTGGTTTAATCACGATTCGATCGCGGTTTGATCGTCGGTTTGATACAAATGTAAGCAGATAAGCTTTTCAGGGTTGTCGTCGATCACGGTTTTAAAACATTTATCGGGGAATACAAAAATATAACATGTAATGCAATCAAATCTTACATCATAAGCAAAAAAGATAATCAAAGGAATCAAACACTAAAGAAAAACAGTCACCCAAAGTAGCAACCCCCTTAAGATACAATACATAATAGCAAGCCTTAAAAGTTTTTGAATGCTCCATAGCCATGTGGATGAGGCAAACAATTCTGTGCTTATTTCGCAATGAGTTATGAGGATAAGCTAGTTAAAGATGCAAAGAGACTGTAATCTTTGTTTAATGGGTCGTCCTTCCCCCAGCAGATTAGGGTTCACCACCATCATTCATGTCCTTCTATGAGAATCTGATTTGAGTTGCAATAATGTGTTGTTGAAAGGCAATCTCTTTAACTTGTCACATGTGGATACTTTGATCCTTTGTAGAGAAGGCCACTCCAATGAATCAATGATCCAAATGCTTTCTAGTTCGGGGAGATTAAGGAGTACTAGCGGCTTCAGGCTAGGAAGTGCATTGGCTTCTAATCAATTGTTCTCAGATTCCATGATTATTTCTTCAATTTGACCACATTCTTCCCAACTCTCAGTGCACAGCTGGGAGCTGTTGAATCCTGCATTAAGAGAATATCTTCTTCAATTTTAGGCATCATAACGTTTGGATTCTTTAGCCGAGCAAGACTTCCAGCATAAACAGGCCCTTGCCAGATGCTTTTCAAGTTCAGTTCATTGTTGATGCACAAATGTTCCAAGCATTTTAGCACGCCTTGTGTTATTCCTTCACCATTGATGATGGTTTCCATTTCATTGCATCCGCTGATCAAACACACCAGCATTCTGTTCATATTTTCTACGCCAAAGTCTGATAGTCTTGAAAATCCCATGTGGTTAACAAGTCCAAATGCATAAGCTTTCATAAGCAGCTCCAACATTATGGAATTCACACCACTGCCATTTTCTAATTTCAGACTGTTCTTGCTCATGTAATTGAAAGACTCAAGAATTCGAGGGGGGGTTGAATCAGGATGATTATTGGAAAATTGAAACGTCATGCACGAATTCTTCTTCCATACGGGGCTTGTAGTGACAAACAGCTCAAGACAGTCCACTTCGGGGAAGCAAATCGAAGAGAAGTCAATTTTTCCAAGGCAGCTACCTCCTTCTTCACAGTGTCTACAATCTTGTCCCACCATAATTTGGATGAACAAACCTCAATGCTAAGTTCTTCCAATGAACTGAAACTTGAAATCGTCCCTTCAATATGGTTGTCCAGCCTTAAGATTGAACAATGGCATCTCTACAACCACGCACCACTGACTCTAGACTTCGATTTGATAAATCATTGTGCCCTCGAATGTCAACGCCTCCAAGTTTTGCAAGTGATTTTATATTAAATTGGAATTCTCTCAGATGGATACAAGAATTTAAATAGAGCCCTCGAAGGTGGATCGAGTTGGATAAAGATGAAGGTAAGGATTCAATTTCAGTTGCATGCAAATCCAGAACTAGTAGACTCTGCATAGGCAAAAGGACTCAAGATAAACCATGAGAACATATTCCTTTGAAGTAACAATGTTAAAAGATTGCAACAGTCTAAAGTATCTGGCAAAGTTTGTAGTTGGTTATCCATAAGAGAGATCCTAGTCGCCTGTTCCCATTCTTCCCTCTTTGGGAAATCGTTCAGTCCCTCGCGTGGCTTCACCAACAGCTTGAAATCATTCGTGATGACATTTTGAGCACCATTTTTCGAAGCACTTTGTTCATCTTAACAAATTTACTCCCTTTGGTTCTCTCAAGCAGTGAGAGATCAATGAGTTCTTTCAAGATCACATGCCCTTCACCACGTGCATCTTCAAACTCATTTATGTAATCCATAAAACATTCGGCTCTCCAACATTCCAGCAAGTAATCTACACAAATCTCACATTCTTCGGGATACAATGCGCTGTACAAGAAACAACCCTTTTTAATTTCATCTAAATCATGGTAACAAAGCTTCAAAAACTCAAGCACTTCCTCTATGCCTTCCACTTTGATACTATCCCATCTCTGTAATCGCCTCAATCCCCGATCCCACAGTACATCAGTTTTCTCATTCATTTTGAAGGTTCTTGCTACTCTGTCTGTCAGCAATGGCAATCCTCCACACTCATTAGCCACCAACTCTGCTATTCTTTTTATTGAGGGGGAAGATATGACATCACCCACAATTTCCTGAAACATGTTCCAAGCATCATCATAAAACAAAATTTCCACCTTGACCAGCTCATCAGCATCCATTTCAAAACAAATGCCACGAGATCGGATGGCCAACACTACCTTGCTGTCCTTCTGCAAGGTCCGGTATCCCATTACTCCATGTAGATCAATTTTTTGACCAACTTCGTCCAAAAGAATCAAACACTTTTTTCCCTCCAACTCTTCAGATATTCTCTGAGCTGTTTCCTCAATGGTGGAAGTGCCTTCCACACTCAAATTTAGCCGTCGTTTGATTACCTCTTGCAGCTTTTGGATACTCGGATTGTTTGACACAGGTACCCAAATGATAATGTCGAACATTTTAGCAATCTTTTCATTTATCATTCAAGTTCTGCATTATTGCGGTTTTCCAAGTCCCCAATGCTCCCCAATTCCAATTCTTTTTATTTTATCACGCTTTAGATATTTCAGAAAAGCCCCCTGAAGAGATTTCTTGTCTTCTATGTTTGGTGCACCAATTTTCTCAACAGGCTTTACTGATTTGGCGACTACCATTCCTCTTTCAAAAATTCCGTCCATCCATAGACTATGAACTTCTTCATTCTTCTTTGCCATGCCCTCACTGAGTTTTGATTGTGAGGACCAGGGATTGAGTTTCCATGACGGCTTCCCTATTCTATTATACTTTTCTTCTAGTTTTCTCACTTGTTTTTCAATCTTCTCGACCCTAAGAATCCAGCCGTGGCATTCTCTTGTGGCCTGCATTCTCTTGTCTATGTTCACTTTTACCTGGATGTCATCTCTCCTTGCTTTGAGCTTGCCCAGTTCCCACTTCAACTTATGATAATTTTCTTCCATATCGTTCGCATAATCATACTTTCTTTTGACGTAACCCGCAAACCTTGTTCCATCCTCGTATGTCTTAACTGCTAAACCACCAGCAACTGCTTCCATTTCTCTGTTACCAAAAATGTCCTGTCCAGAACAACAAACAACACAAATTTTGAACAACTTAAATGAGCAGTATTGAGTTGTTTTTCAAAAAATATTTTGGGGAAAAGTACTGTTTCAGATACTGATTTACAAATAATGCCATTCAAAATTTCAGCATCACATGAGCTAGAGTAAAAAGAAAAAAAAAAAAAACAGTACCTATGATTGATTAAGGTTGTACTAAGGTTTGTGTAGGTAATATCTCAATTTCATTAAGATAGTACCTCAGGTTTACTATGAATTTGAGATAATTAATTTTTACAAAGTACAACATAATAGAGAATAAACTCTAATGTGTTGATATGACGAAAATACCCAAGTAGAAAGTTAATTTTTTACCAGCTTTTTAACACAAAAGTCGCACATGAAGCCTTGAATCGGACGTAGGCAAAAGCCAAAAATTCAGAATTCGTAAATAAATAAAGTTAATGAAGCAAGTTGTAGTTCAAGTCAGGAATAAAAAGTGTTTGACCATGTAATTCCTAAGGGGTAGCTCATGGTTTGACCTTGGGTTTGCTCCCAATGGTCACCAGTTCAAGAACCCATGGGATTAATCAAAGTGGGTGGAAGCTGGCCTGGACACTGGACACCCATGGTTATAAAAAAACAAAAACAAAAAAGTATCCATTCCCTCCAGAGAAAGAATCAAATTCCCCGTTTCGGTTGGTAATTCCAACTAAAACTTCACCTAGAATTAGGGGTTCTTTGAAAAAGATAAAAGTTAATGGGCAATAGGTTCATTGGAATCTCTAGCCAATAAGAAACAATGTTGAGTAATTAAGTCTCAATTAAGTTGCCTAACCATAGATCCAACATGTTATTCTTGAAATAAACAAATATTATACAAGAGAAACAAGTTGTGGACTGATTTATAATAAGTACCGTAAATAGAGAGGTGTCATTTACAACACGGCGTCACCTATCCATGACATAGTAAGTGTCTGAATATCGTATGCACTAGCATCTCCAACGCTCTCCCTCACGTGGAGAATCAAACAAACCAAAGAGAGTTCTCCATGGATTTTTAAATAATCAAATAAGGATTCAAATTGAAAATGGAGGTATTGAACCGATGACCTCCTATAAATTAATTTGTCTGGTAAGCTATCCATTTCCTTTCTATTTCGAAGCTTGTAGGATTTGAACCCCAATAAGATATCATATTTTTTAACATTTGTGAAAGATGCTGGTTGATTAACCTATAAATTATCTAAAATTATAATAATAAATCATTGTTAAATTATCTAAACAAAATATATTAAATATTATTCCTTATAATTTATTTGGAAGAGTAATTTTTAGAAATTTTAAGGAAATATTTATAAATATTACAACCTAAAAAATTTATTTCCTAAACAATTGAATAATTAAAGAAGAAATATATATATATATATATATATATATATATATATATATATATATATAGAGAGAGAGAGAGAGAGAGAGAGAGAGAGAGAGAGAGAGAGAGAGAGAATAAATCATTTTATTCCAAAATTATCTAAACAAAATATATTAATAAAATATTATTCTCTATAATTACTTATATAGAAATAACTAAGATATAAATTATTTCATTATACATAAAAATTCTTACTTTATATTTTAGATAAAACTGAACGTTTTTTTGTATATGACCATTGAGTTATATAATTTAAAATTTTGTATATGATGTGACTTTCAGAAAATGACACCATAAATCTGAAATAACAAAAAAATTCAATATGATGACATTTTTCAAAAAATAACACCATAATCTAAAATTAGCATTATCTAGCTACTCCAACACAATTTTTTTTAAAGTTTCATATGATGTTACTTTTCAGAAAATAATACAATAAATCTAAAACTAACATTCTCAATTAAATATTTTTCTATGATGTGTCACCTTTATGATATTTAAGTTATACGGTGTCATTATTTTAACAAATGACGCCAAAAGTAATGACACCATAAATTGTTTCTGTAATAGTGCTATATTATGAAGTTGAGGATAGAAAGCCCTTTATTGTTTTTTGCACCCCTATTTTCTTTTTATAAAACACAGTTTTGATAAAGGAAAGTCACTATCAAAGGATAATTCCTCTCCATCAATCTCCTCCTCATTGATTCTCTTTCATGATAAAGAAAAATCAATGGTAAAGAATAATTCTTTTCCATGATATTGATTTAATCTAATTGTATATTGATTGACCACTTATTTTCCTCTTTATAATGGCATCTAAGACTCATTTGTATGTATGTGTGTATATAGATA
Source organism: Tetrastigma voinierianum (assembly GCA_016808115.1). Lineage (NCBI taxonomy): Eukaryota > Viridiplantae > Streptophyta > Magnoliopsida > Vitales > Vitaceae > Tetrastigma > Tetrastigma voinierianum. The sequence goes on along the minus strand of JAEQBH010008835.1, from coordinate 90,329 downwards.
TCCATCATGACATAATAAATTCAAGCTATTTTCTCATCATTTTATGTCTTTATGGTATCAGAGCAGGTTCTAAAAATCAAAATCTTGCTTTTCCTTTTCTTTTTGTCCACATCTATTTCACCCGACCCATGACTAATGAAAGTAATCAAGTCATAATCCCAAACTTTCTAGAGCCCACAAAACCCTTGTTATCATCAACAACAACAACATAGTCAAACTCACCTCTACCATATTTATCTATCGTGAACACTTCAAGTTGAATCCCTCCTTATTGGTTATGATCTCAACAAATTCATCCACCTCCTTCCCCCACTATCATGACCAACGATGTTAAATCACCAAATTCGGAATTTCACTTATGGCTTCATCAAGACAAGCTTATTTTTGGTGCACTTGTTAGGTCTCTCACCCCATCTCTCAATCATGCATGTGAAAGGGTGCATGAGATATCCTTGCCAATATCTATGCCTAACTATCTCGAGCGTTTATGAAGCAAATCAAAGAACAAATCAAACACACAACAAAAGGCACTACGACTCTCAAAATACATGCACTTCATCAAAGCTCGTGCCAATGAATAAATATATCTTGGCAAGCCCATGGATCATGAAGATCTTTTGGTAAAGATTCTTGATGGATTTGGGATTGAATATCAATATTGATGCAACTAATGGTTGTGATACTCCAAATTTTTTTTATGAATTACATGAGAAACTGGTCAACAGGGAAATCACACTCTAAGAACAACATTCACTTTCATTTGCGGTTCTTGCCACGACCAATCCCACTATTCCACACCCAAGGTTGGGCAATCATGGTCTTCGTCATCAAAGGCCTCCTCCACTGAGGCCCTCCATACCCACACAAACATTGACCCCCACCTTCTTTGGCACTCCAAGCGGTCGACTACCATCTTTACCCTTTCTTGGTTGCTGCCATTGATGTTGTGTTCAAGGTCACATAGTTATGCAATGCCTTCTCTTTTGATCATCTCATCCGACTGACCAACCACCATTGACTCCTCGGGCTTCTCCACAATGGCAACTACGCACCCCTTGGCAACCACAGACTCATGCAACAACTCATATCATGACAGTCAATTGGCTTCTTGACAATGGGACCTCTCATAATGTTACATCACATTTGGGCAATCGCTCTCTTTATACTCCTTATGATAGGCCTGATGACATCATGATCGACGATGGAACGGGTTTCCCCATCACCCACATTGGTTCTAAGATTTCCTCTTCACTCTCTAATTCTTATAAATTAAAAAATGTTCGTTGTGTTCCTCCCATGCAAAAGAATCTTATTTATGTTTCTAAATGTTGTCACCAAAATAACACTTTCATTAAGTTCTCACCCTCTTCTCTTTTTTTGTAAAGGATCTCACCACGGGGACAACTCTCCTGCAAAGTCAAGCTAAAGACGGAGCGTATGAGTTGCTGATTTTCCCATCACAATCGTCTCCAATAATTACTTTCTCTAGTACAAAGTCTTCTCCCACTGTATGGCATCATAGATTAGGACATCTGTCATCATCTATCTTTAAGCACATTTTTCTACATTTAATCTTGAATTGTTTGAGTCCTCCAATTTCAACTTCAATTGCAAATATTCCCAGTTCAATAAAAGTCATAAATTACCATTTTCCAATGGGTATTGTTATTGGACGTGTAAATCAATAACACCCAACACTTGTCTATCAAGGAAATCGGCGTTTGACATATATTTTGGTTTTGACATACTAAGGGAAAAAAAATAGTGTGGAAAAGTGGAAGAAAAGGAAATTTGAAGGAAAATAAAAATAATAGATTTAAACTTAATAAATTAATTCTATATATTTATCTAAACTCATTTTATTTGTTTCTCTCTATTATATAAGGATTAAAAAAAACTCAAAAATATGCAAAAATTTGAGGAATTTTGATTATATTTGATTTACTTTCTTTTTATATTTTCTAAAATTGAAACAACCAAACATGAGAAAATAAGTTTTTTTAGTACTTTTTTCCTATAAGCTATAAATGTTGACCTACATTTTACGTGGTCAATTTGAAAAATTAGTATCACTTTCATCTATTTATGATCTAACTTTGGAGTTCAAAAAATAGATTATGGTAGTCAAAAGAGTTATTATGTAATTCTAATATTGTGATAAATGGTCTAGTGGAATTCATAGTGAATATAATTATAATCACCTTTTTTAATCAAGTTCAAGATTTTATTTTATTTTTCATTTTAAATAAAAGAAAATTTATTAGGAATCCTTTAGCATGGAGCTCTTGTGTTCTTTAGGCACATCTAAACAACATATATGAAAAAATTATATATATAATTAGTTTATATCTAATTGAGAGAAAAGAAAACATCCAAAAACTTCATGTCTATATGATGAGTATCTTAAATACTCATTTTATCCCTATGTTTTACTTAGTTTTTTAATTTTTTTTTTATGTTAAATAAGTGTCCTAATGCTCTAAATGTTCATATTTATGATTATATCAATCATTTGGCGGAATTGTGCGAAATTGGAGCGAAAACAAAGCGAAAAAAGGGAAAATCAGCAAACACTGCTACAGCATACAGCAGCAGCAACTGTATTTTGACATTTTCAGATTTAATATAAGCTCAATTGGAATCAAGATTTATATGGATGGATTCTACACTTCAAGAGCTTTCCAACGACAACAAGATCGCATGATTCGGAGTCCGGATGAAGAAGTTATGAAGGAAGGAGTAAGGGATGCCAAAGTCATGAATTTCTGGACGAAGTGTGAGAAACTCATGCTACAATGTGAGAGACTCACGCCATAGCGTGAGAGACTCACACCACAGCGTGAGTGCTCTCATGCTTTAGTGTGATTTGGCCTCTTCTTCTCTAGTGGCTTCCCATTTCCACCACGCCGTAGCGCCAAATCCATCACGCTACAGTGTAATGCCAAGGCCCATGTTTTTCCCGAAGCCCATTTCTTTGGCTCTCTTGGTTTTGCCATACAGGGGATCAAATAAGGGCATTTAGGAGGGTTCATTTGGGGAGGTTGGAATTCAATGAGAGGGAGGTCCTCTCTTAGGGTTCTTCACCTCTTGAAAATTTTTTGACCCTCCATTAGGGCTGAAGAAGAAGGAAACCTAAAGAAGAAGAAAAATTTGGAAGAGAAGAAGGAAGCTCCTCCACCAGATTTGTTCATTTTCTTCCCTTTTCCGTTATCCCTTCCTTGGATAGTTATATGTCTTCTTCCATTTATGTTCTAGTTAGTTTTCTTAGGGTTTAGATGTAGCCAAAGACAAGTTTGTATGAATCTTCTAATTTCTATTGATTACTATTTTATTTCATATTTATGTTGAGTATTTCACTTTGATCTTAATGCTTGTTGGTATTTAACCTATATTTGCATGATTTGTGGTTTGATTCAAGATTCGAGAGGTGAGAGTCAAAATTAGGCCATGGATGATTTACCATCTAATTATCATGAGATAGAGATATAAATGAGGTTAGGTGTAGTATTAGGATTTCTTATGTTTAATGCTCCTTTAGAAATCTGGGGTTGAGCAGAGATGCAAAATACTTAATCCTAAAGGTAGTGTGCGGATGCTCGAGAGAGATTCGCATAAACATTAGTGAAATTTCCATCTTCATGATGAAATAAATATTGATTAATTGGGTTGGGAGGTTCATATATAATTGTTTAGGTGAAATCTATGCCCTAAGGCCTTTTAGTCTTGTTTAAGTCAATTTTGCATGTTTAGTTAATGTAATTTAGATTTTCTACAGATGTTCAACCATCTAAATAGAGCCTAGGCTAGATTAGAGTTGGTACTTAGTAACCCAATTCTCTGTGGGACGATATTTATACTTTCACTACATTACTTGAGGCGACGCATGCACTTGTGCTCATAGGCATACTAATTTGCATAGCACAAATCGGCCTATCATGTTTTTGGTGTCATTGCCGGAGATTGGTGTTTTTACTAATACTGATACCAATTAGTCATTTTTTACTTTGGATTCAGTTAGTTTTGATTTATGTTCATTTTCTATTTTAATTTGGATTTGTATTTTTGTTTGTAGGAGATTAACGCATTATGGATGCTTTCACTAATTCAGCTACTCAAGCCACTCTTGCCAATTTATTAGCTCAAGTGAATTTTCTCACCAAACAACTTCAGAAAGCACAATTTCAGAATGCTCAATTTGAGGCCAGTAAAGTCCAAGTATACCTTACCTTGTGTAGGTATTGTAATGGGCCTTATATGACCATAGATTGTCAAATGGAGAATCCATTTGCACAAGCTTAGCCACCCTAACTTCCACAAGGACAAAATTTAAGTATAGCGGAAATGGTTAATGCTCATGCCAAATTCATGGATGATGCTAAGAAAAAGGTTAACAAGTCACTCTTACAAGGAAATTTGCTTAGCACCATTAAAGAGAATCTGCAAGAAGAAGATTTGGACGTTCATGAGGATGTCACCTTGAGAAGTGAGGGAGAAATTGAAGAGGTAAATGAAAAAGAGGAAGTTGAAGAGGTTGATGAAGAGTTAATTGAGCAAATGAAGAATGAAGAGGAGTCAACTTCTCCGAACCGAAAGAGAATAATGAAGAAGTTGAGACAATTCCGGAGATGACTCCTTGGGCATTTGTTCAAGAGGAGTTGCCAAGTGAAGACATACCATATATTTTGGAGGTGAAAGAGCCTGTAGTCTCATGGCATGAGATTGAGGGAACCTCCATTGTGAACATAGCAATCAAATCATTTGAAAAGGATGTGCTCAAGATAAAAAAGGGGCACTATTACTCCTTCCTAAAGAAGGATGGGGGCAAGAATCCTCAAGTGTTCCGTAGTTGGTAAAGTCAAGCTGGACTCAAAAAAATGGAGCGGCTTATTGGGAGGCAACCTAAGCTTAGTAATGTTTCCTTTTCCCTTTTCTAGTTTTTTTTAGTTAATTTTTCTTGTTGGATCTTGTTTTGTTTTGTTTTTAGTTGTTCTTTTCAGGTTTTTTGAAGTCCTAAAGTTAGTTCTTAGGAAAAAGACAAGATGATCACTTTGAAGTCCTCTCTTTCCCTCCTTGTTTTTTTTATGCTCTATTTCATTGAGGGAATCAGTTTTGTCTAAGTCAGGGGGGACAAATTGTAGAATCAGCTGATTTCTCAAGTAGTATATTGTGCTATACATGTTAGTGTTTGTGTTTAAAGCTGTGGTTCCATATGAGTTGTTTGGTCTTCTAACACCTGCTGTACAATGGTCAAAAGTTTGTTTTATTTAGCTAAACTGGGATACAATCACATTTATGTGATCTAAGATTGAGTGTATCTAGTGGTTGTGGGAGGTCATTGTAGAGTCTCATGTTTTTCATGAACCACTTTATTAGGAACTTGTGCACACACACACTAGATCTCATTTGCACATCGAGGTTTCAGCCTCTTCTTCTCAAACCAAACTTACCTTGAGAGATCTTAACTTCCATAGTGTTGGGACACCTTAATAAAAAGGGCCAATGAGCCCCACATTACCAAAAACAAAAGAAAAAGAGAAAAAAAAAAGAGAAAAAGAAAGAAAAGGAAATAGAAAAGAAAAAAATAAGAAAAAGAAAGAAAAAGAGATAAATAAGTGAGCTGCCTAAATCGAATCTCGAGCATAAGCCTGAGTGTGGCCTCTCAAAGCCTAATTCCCTAAGCCAACAAGTTGGGAGTCTTTGACTTCACTGCACGTTACATGGGACAGATGATGGTTCAGTCTCACAAGTAGGTGCTTTGGTTTTCTAGTTGAGTGCCCTTAACCAACTAGTGGGGAGTCGCCAATGGATCTCCGCTACATGGACACTTTTCTAGAGTGCCTTAGCATTGCATCCTACTTTCTAGTTTTAGTATTGAATGAAAGGTGCGTTCTTAGCCTATTTTTTTTATTCTCTTTTTGAAATGAGTGACAGCCCTCTCGTTGAAAAAGTGTCTTGGAACTTCCGTCCACATTTGAGATCTAACATACCATTTTCATGGAGTTTCTTTTGGAAGGATTCATTGGAAAATTTGGGGCAAAGCTTGCCTTGATCACCATGCCCATAGAACTTTGTCATGGTATTCTCCTAACTTGTTGCTAGCACCATTATTTACTCATAACTATTGTAGTGTTTTGTATATATGTGTGTTTTTTCCTTTGCTTGAGGACAAACAAAGATTTAAGTTTGGGATTGTGATGGGTATCTTAAATACTCATTTTATCCCTATGTTTTACTTAGTTTTTTAGTTTATTTATGTTAAATAAGTGTCCTAATGCTCTAAATGTTCATATTTATGATTAGGTCAATCATTTGGTAGAATTGTACGAAATTGGAATGAAAACAAAGAGAAAAAATGGAAAATCAGCAAACACTACTACAGTGTACAGAAGAAGTTACTGTATTTTGACGTTTTCAGCTTTAATATGAGTTCAATTGGAATCAAGCTTTATATTGATGGTTTCCAAACTTCAAGAGCTTTCCAACGACACCAAGATTGCATGATTTGGAATCCGGATGAAGAAGTTATGAAGGAAGGAGTGAGGGACGCCAAAGTCAGGAATTTCTGGACGAAACAGCGTGAGGGCTTTCACACTTTAGCGTGAGTCCACTCACGCTACGATGTGAGAACACGCTATAGTGTGAGAACATGCTATAGCATGAGGTACTCATGCTTTAGTTTGATTTGACCTTTTCTCCTCTAGTCACTTCCCATTTCCACCACGCCATAGCGCCAAATCCATCACATTACAACATGATGCCAAGGCCCATGTTTTTACCGAAACCCATTTCTTCCACTCTCTTGGTTTTGGCATAAAGGGGATCAAATTAAGGCATTTAGGAGGGTTCGTTTGGGGAGGCTAGAATTCAACAAGAGGGAGGCCCTCTCTTAGGGTTCCTCCCCTCTTGAAGATTTTTTGACCCTCCATTAGTGGCTGTGCAGCTAAGGAGATTCAAGAAGAAGAAGAAGAAGAAGATGAAAGAGAAGAAGGAAGCTCCTCCACTAGATTTGTTCATTTTCTTCCCTTTTCTATTATCCCTTCCTCGGATGGTTGTATTTCTTCTTCCATTTATGTTCTAGTTAGTTTTCTTAGGGTTTAGATGTAACCAGAGACAAGTTTGTATGAATCTTTCTAATTTCTATTGATTGTTATTTTATTTCATATTTCATTTTGATCTTAATGTTTGCTGATATTTAGCTAATATTTGTATGATTTGTGGTTTGATTCAAGATCTGAGAGGTGAGAGTCAAAATTAGACGATGGATGATTTACCATCTAATTATCACGAAATAGAGCTATAAGTGTTGTAAGGTGTGATATTAGGATTTCTTGTGTTTAATGCACCTTTAGAAATCTGGGGTTGAGCAGAGACGCAAAATACCTGATCCTAAGGGTAGTGTGCAGATGCTCGAGAGAGATTTGCATAAAAACTAGTAAAATTACCATCTTCATGATGAAATAAATATTGATTAATTGGGTTGGGAGGTTCATATATAATTGTTTAGGTGAAATCTATGTCCTAAGGCCTTTTAGTCTTGTTTGAGTATTTTTTGCTTGTTTAGTTAATGTAATTTAGATTTTCTACAGATGTTCAACCATCCAAATAGAGCCTAGGCTAGATTAGAGTCGGTACTTAGTAACCCAATTCTCTGTGAGACGATACTTATACTTTCACTACATTACTTGAGGCGACAAGTGCACTTGTGCTCATAGGCATACTAATTTGCATAGCACAAATCGGCCTATCACTATCCAAGATGTTTTCTATGAAAGGGACTTTACCGCGTTAGAAACTCCTAACTTACAAATTATTTTGTTGACTGATCATAGAAGTCAAGATTGAAAGGGATACTATATTTAATGTGCATACACACACAAGATATCTAAGAATGAAAATGGATAAGGTGCAGAATTTTATGGAGGAAAATCAAAGTAAATAAGAGAAAAGTAATCAATTAGTTCCTATAATCATACATTTTGTTTCTAGTTCTTATATTTTAATTGATCATGTTCATCTATTATCACATTCTTCAATCCTAACAATTATTATGATGAACTCATAATAAATCTAAACACAATGTGTGGACTCATGTTCCTCCTATCAAAGTAAATAAGAGAAAAGTAATCAATTAGTTAAGGACTATTCTTAAACTATTTATACTAAGGAGGTAAAACAAAAAAAAAAGTTTTGAAGTGACAAACAAAATTAATTTATGGACTTCAACTCTATTTTTTACTATCTTCATTTTTCTTTTCTTCTGCTTTTCTTTCCCTTGCATAATCCCTCAATTTTTTTAAACAAAAAACATAGCCAGAACAAAATTTATTTCCCTCCTAAATGATATGTGGTCCCAGTCAAAGTGGAATAATTTTGGCCAAAGGGATAAAATAGTTTTGGTGATAATTTGAAAGAAAAATTAAAGATGCAAGCTCCAACTTATCTTTATTCGTCAAGGATAGCCATTTAAATACAATTCTAAAATCACCGACTTTCCTAGATTTACGTACAAAAAAAAACAAAAAATAAACTCACAAAAATAAAATTTTAATGGAAATTAAATATTAAATATTAATAACCCTATAACAAACTCTACTAATTGCTAACAAACTCCACTTCGTGCAAAACTGATTACAACATCTTTATTCCCATTTATGCTACTCCTCTACTTTCGTGCATCAATTAGTCAAGGTCACTTGAAAATTTGACCCAGTCCTTAGTCTTCCTGTATGCCGACTCTGCCCATTTACGCACCACTAATTGCCAACCACTTCATCCTGTAAAATTCTATATGCCATCATATCCATAGACGTGCTTATCATCACCCCCCTCCCAGACATTAACCTTACCCTCAAGGTTCAAGTGAGGTAAATGCTTCTGTAGAACGATTGCATCCTCCTATGTTAGAGTCCTCCTTCGTCACTTATGCTAAGTCACTCTACAATAGGAGTATGGATTGTTGATGACGAGTCCATCTTAAATCGTTTTAGTATATCTATAGCATACTTCTTTTGTGAGATAAAGATACCATCATCTTCTTATTGGACTTCAATTCCAAAAGAATAGGACATTAATCCAAAATTTGGCATCTCAAATTGTTGCTTCATGGCCTCCCTGAAATCTTCGAACATTTGTTGACAATTTCTTGTGAAAATCAAATCGTCTACATAGAAGCATACCACAATTATACCTCCATTAGAAACTAATTTGATATAAAGTGTGTGCTCAAATGGACTCCTTTGAAATCCATGTTGCAATAGATAAGTATCAATTGGTGTGTACCAAGAATGTGGTACTTGTTTCAATCCATATAATGCCTTTTTGAGCTTATAAATGTTCTTTTCTTGTCCTTCCCTAATAAACCATGGTGGTTGTTCAACAAGGACCTCGTCTTGAAGTGTACCATTAAGAAAGACCGATTTCACATCCATTTGTGAATTTTCAACATTTTCGGAGCTTCAAGAGCAATTATCATACAAATGGTATCTAGTCTAGAAACTAGTGAAAAAACTTCAAAATAATCAATATATGGCTTCTGTTTGTAGCCTTTTGCAACTAATCTTGCTTTAAATTGATCTATTGTATCATGTGGTTTATACTTTGTCTTATAAACCCATTTAACACTAATAGGTTCTTTCCAAGGCAGAGTAGCTTCCCATGAATTATTCTTCTCCATGGATTGAATTTCTTCATTCATTGCTTGAATCCACTTCGCATCGGTTGTTGCTTATTCATATGAAATTGGATCACAATCTGCAAATAGACAAAATTGACAAATCCTTCATCTATGATTTCACTATTTTGTATTACTTCATAGTCCTTTACATGTGCAGGCATAACATGAGAATGTTTTGGGCGACCTTATGATTCAAACTCCTTTCCTATTTCTATTTGGATAAGAGAACCTTTATTGGAGGAGTGTTTGAAGTAAAAACACCACAGAGTATTTTTGAGTAATTTCTACACAATCTCCCTCAATTACAACTCTTTTTTCTTCATTCCGTGTTTGAGACTATGTCCAACTCTCATTTTCTAGGAAATGAACATCTCTATTCACAATCAACTTCCCTGTTTCTAGATTGTATAGTTTGTAACCTTTAGTTACATCTCCATAAATAACAAAAATATACTTCTCACTTTTATCATCAAACTTTTGCTATGCTATTTTGGTATATGGGAATATGCAATACACAGAAAATCCATAGGAAGGAGACATCTGGCTTATGAACACTCCACACTTCCTCAAGTGTTTTCCAAAAGACTACTTTGATAGGACACCTATTCCATAAGAACAATGCACAAGTAACAACTTTTTCCCAAAAAAGTTTTTGGAAGAGACTTGGCCTTCAAATTGCTTATAGCCATTTCAACAATAGTTATGTTCTTCCTTTTGACTATATCATTTTTGCTAAGGTGTATAACTAGCAATCAATTGTCGGTGAATACCTTCACTCTTACAATAATTCTAGAATTCATTTGAAGTAAATTTTCATCCTCTCTGAGATCTCAATATCTTCATCTTAGACCCACTTTGTCTTTCAACAAGGCTCTTATATTCTTTAAACTTGTTGAAAGCCTAAGAATTTTCTTTTAATAGATAAATCCAAAATTTTCTAGTAAAATCATCAATAAAGGTCAAAATATATTTGTTGTGACCAAGAGATCTTACCTCACCGAGATCACATATATCCATATCCACCTACTCCAAAGGTTGTTTAGCGCTTCTGGAATTTCCAATTGGTAAAGGATTTCTATGTTGTTTCCCGAGGAGACATCCTTCACATGCATGATCTGGAATTTCAATCATCGGTAATCTTGTTACCATGTTCTTTTGCACTAATAACTTCAACCCACGAAAATTGAGATTGCCAAATTGAAGATGCCAACATCCGCCAATGTCCTCAAGCTGAATAAAGTTTCCTTCTAAAGAAATATAGGAAACATCCTATTCTTTGTCATCTACACCTTTGGTATCACCTTCTGATTTTTATCACTAAGAGTGCAAACTCCATTATTAATATTAATAATGTCATTTTTTTTGTTAGTTGCCCTATACTCAACAAATTCCAAAAAAAAATCTACAAAGAACACATTTACTATAGTAACACAAGTACCATCTTCAGAATGTATTTTAATATTACATTTTCCCATGATCAAAACTTTGGATTTGTTTCCAAGACTAACTTCACCTCGAATTGATTCATCTAATTGTGAAAACAATTATTTCTCACTGCACATGTGATTGATGCATCATGTATCAAGACACCAAACATTTTGTTGGTCTTTATTCGATGTTTCTACATCGTAGGTTAATACCAAAATTTGCTCCATCTTAGTGATGTTTGCCTGCTCGTCTTAATTATTCTATAATTTTGTTTGACATTCAGACTTATGGTGCATGCCCATACTGTTTGCATCTAAAACATTGTGTGTGTAACTTGTCTTTAGGTATGAAAGTATTGTCTCTTCCTTTGTATTGATTTGTGTCACTATCTCCATTTTTGAAGTTGTTGTGTCATCCTCTACCTCTACCCGCCGAGCTCGAATTTGTATAGTTGATTTTTTGTTCTTATCTTATTATTCATCATGCTAACACAATGACTCATCAAACCTTTAACTGTAAGAGAAAAAAAAATCTCTACCTTCTTCAATTGTTGTAACAACATAGTCAAATTCTACTTTTAAACTTTCGCATAATTTTCTCCACTATTCATTGATCATCAAGAATTTCATAATTGGTCCGCATTTGGTACACAATGGTTTGTATCCAATCAAAATAATCTAATATAAATCAGAGTCATTCATACAAAGAGACTTGAATTCGCTTCTTAATGTTTGCAACTTCATCCGCTTGACACGATCATCACCTTTGTATAATTTTTGTAAAGTAACACAAGCCTCTTTCGCCATTTTTGCTTGCAACATTTTTTCAAATATAATTTATTTATTGCTTGGAACATTGCAAAAAGTGCTCGTTGATCTTTCGCTTCAAACTCTTTGAATCACTTACTTCGATGTAACCATTATTCACTATATCCCACAAATCTTGAGATGTAAACAACACAACCTTTTGAATGCACCGATTATCAAAATTTTTACCCTTGAATTTTGGGAGTTGAGGATGAATAGAACTATTGTTGGTAACAAAAATTTTATCAACAAGATTGCTATTTTCTTGTGATTCTTCATGTTCCCTAGTGTTTTTTCTCTGATATGGCATTCCATCTTCCCATATCTTCTAGCTCTGATGCCAATTGTTGGAACCCATGCGATTGGGTATTGACAACATTCTAAAAATATATATTATTAACACTATAATGTAATTGTATTATATCAACTCTCTATTTCAAACAACCATAATGATTGTTGGGTCCACCCATTAGTGGGCTGGACTAATGGGCTAGGCCCATAGTTCAAAAAATAAAAAATAAAAAATGGCAAATCAAAAGAGAGCTTGAAGTGGTCGGGCATGATAGGCTGAAAGCGTGATGTGTAAAATGTGTACGCCTATGTGCGCAAGTGCACGCATCGTATCAAGTAATATAGTGTACCTAGGTACGGATATCGATCCACGGGGAGAAGTGCGTTGATTACTGAAATTGACCTTATAATATTATCTGGACTTAAACTCTTAATGGCTATCTAACTAATATATGGGATTAAACTAAAGTTAAATTAACTTAGAACATCATTGTGGAGACTAGGATTTGTCTCCCTCGCCACTTTTGATGGATTATTACCAAGCAGGAATTACTACTCAATCTATCAGTGACTTCTCGACGACGGGTGATCAAAAGCTCACGAGATACCCTATCTCAAGTGTATCCCCTCCTATCTCGCCGCAGGGTCAGGGTGCATCTCCTGCCCCACCCAATACCAAACGCCTAAATGTCCGAATCCTGAATCACACACTTAATCGATATCTCTATTTACCGATTTAACCAAGGGTCGCCAGCCTTCCGTGATCCCCCGGGAGTCCTTATCTCTCGATCTCGATAATTGTGAGGATCATGCCAATGTCGCCGACATTACCATGTATATAAACTAAAGATATAGTAGACTCACGTAAATCATCAATAAACTGAATAATATAAATTTAAACCTTAATCCATTCAATTGTGACAAGGTTCAATAAAACCTTAGAGAGAAATCTAGAACATATTGGAACTGAATATACGAATCATTCTATAAATCATCAGTTGTTTATGAGAAAAGAAAAATACAAAACACCGCTTTTTCCACGATTCGAAAGCCGCCATCGCTTGCTTTTCTACGCCTAGTCCGCGACGCCTCAATGCCTCCAAATTAGGTCTCTTTGTTTTTTACTGGCCTGGCGGCAGATGACGCCGCGACGCTGGAAGTCACATTGAGACGTTCGTTGACTCTTTCTTCTGTTGACCAAACATCGCAACGTTGAGACATCATGACGCTAGAACGTCGCGATGTTGCTTCTAGTTTTTTTTCTCCTTTTTTTCGGCTGCAAAATGATTCCAAAAACCACCCGCTTCACCTGTAATGCACATAAGCTCTAGAAATAAGATATCGGGTTATAGTGCGCTTATTTAAATATAAAATCGAACTAAAAACATGGAATGGGGGTGGGTATGACATGAGTGTTTTAGGCATTCATCACACCCCCAAACTTAGCTTCTTGCTCGTCCCCAAGCAAGAAACCGACTCTAAACCCGAAACACAACAACCTAACATACTAAAACTCAACGCCATGATTTTGATGCACATGTTGCTGCTGAAGGATCAAATGGACCGACTCACAAATCTTGCCCTTTATTCAAATTTCGAGAATCCATAAGGTTGTTCACTTTAGCAATTCATTTAGAACACCTGCTCGGCTGACAAGTGACTCAACCTCTTAAGTTTTCAATAGCCTTTCCCAAAAAGCCTATGTGCATTTGATACGTGATCTCTAGCATATAACTTTGTTCCAACACCCCCAACCTTGAATTCAACTCACATATTTGGAAGAATCTAACTACGAAAGGATAAGAACGCACCCCTTTTTATTCAACATCCTACCTACTCATGAAAGAAAACCAAGGTTCGTAAGTTTATGTCAGTGTTCCAGATGACGTGTTACTGACTTCCACCCGCCGGGGTTAAGGGCACCTAGCATTCGGGCCCCTTGAATTCCTACCTCGAACACCAACTAAACCTAAGGTCCTGTTAAGTGGAAACTTCCATCTGACCCATGTAACTCAAGTAAAGAAGTCACCTACTCCCACCCGATTGCGAGATATTAGGCTTTGAAAAGCCCCTACCATGCCCGAGATCCCCACTGTAGTTTTCTCCCACTTATCGGTCTCATACTTTTCTTTTGTCTTGCTTTTTTTTTTTTTTCAATTGTGGCTCAAAGGCAATCCTCTTTTTCAGTAAGTGCCCCATCACTTTCATATGTTTCAAACTCCTGGGCTCATTAACCTAGTAAGCCTGGTTCTGAAACAGTATAATTCTAGAGATCCCAGTGTGGGCATGAGTAGTTAGTTGGAGATTCCAACAAGATTTTTTTGACACAAATAAAGAGATCCTTGAATAAAGGTGCATGACATCATGCACACACTACCTAAAACAGTCCTAAAATCGGAACAAACTAAAACCGGAACCCCTAGTAAACAGAAATTGGAAAATAACCTACCAATAGACAAATCACAGACGACGCTAAGATAAACACCAAACAAACTCTAAACAGGACACATATGACTAAGTATAGGAATTGACATACTGTGAATAGAAAACATAAAAATAACATAAAACACACTAAACATAAACACAAATGACTCAAAAATATAAGAAACTTAACACAATAACCTGAACACCCACACTCCCCCAAACAAGTGCAAGATGTCCTTACGATATGAAAGAACGAGGAGGGTAGAAACCTCGTGAGCCCGCGGATCACGCGATGGCGGAGGTGGCAGGTGGAGGGCGAGGAGCTACGCGAGCTGGTCCTGGATGGACTACTGACGCCGAGGATGCTCCGCCTAGTCACATACCACATGCTCCGCACGGCGGGCCTCCACATCCCGGCCGATGAGGACCCGTGCTCCCCGGGGTCTCATCCCGCAGCCTCGAAACGAGCAACAGTGCACAGCACCCGTCCCTCTAGGGAGGAAAAGGATCGCTTCTGATCCTCCTCCAGGACAACCGTGGGCGAAGTGGGCCGGGTGTTGGACTGTGGTGGTGGGGGCTGGGTGGATGACTATCCTGCGTCACCCTGGGGGTCGATTGGGAGACCAAACCTGGACTGATACTCGCGAAGCTCATCCTCGTCCGAGGGTTCATGGCCCGAGTCATAAACCTCTTCTGTTCTTGGTACACTCGGCTTGTCACGCTTGACCATGATTGCCTTAATCGGGTGTATCCAAGCCTCATTATTTTCTAAGGGCACCCCAGCTTGCTTGCATAGGTCGTAGAATCGGCGGCGGTGCCAGTTCATCTTGGCATCCTGTTAGCTGAGGATGGAATCCTCTGATAACCCGCCCAACACGAAGGTATATCCTAGATGATGGGTACACCGGCGTGGCTGCTTGGTCATCACTTCACACACATTCGCCGTTGGAATGAGACGCAATGTGTCGTTGGATGCTGCATCTAGGACATGTGCCAAATGTTTGGCCTTAAAGTGAACCGCGTGCCCCTCACTATTAATCTTCCACTCACCTCGCCCGTGGGTCAATATCCTAATGACCTCGAGGTAGTCGGGTTACGCATAGAGCCTATCAAAGGGCTCAGGGGGAACTGGTTCAAGGTTATTGTACTGGTTGATAGACTTCGTGCTAAAGTCTACCAACACCTCGCACACCTGAACCTTCTTCAGTACATGGGAGGCGAGATTGGCGTAGAATTCTCATAACACACTGTGGGTACAGGCAGTAATGCACAAGGCCCGCCTTTTCACCCTTGTTTGCAATTGTTTTATGAAAGAAGTTATCTAGTGGTGAACCCTCTCCTTAATAAACGACCGATTCGAAATGAGGCTGAACTTCGGTCACAGACCTCTTACCACAAACTTGTCATGATAACTGCGCTCTTCACTTAGCCCGACTCTTGGTACCATCTTCACGCTTACCTTATTACGGGGCATGAATGGGGTATGGTTGAGTTAGGGATCCAAGTGTGTTGCACCTCTTTGTGGCCTTAGATCTCCTAACACCTAAGTGATGCAATGGAAACAATTAGCTCACTGGAAGCCCCCCAAAGCTCACTTGGGCAATTTGTCAAACACCTAATGTGCACTATGGTGATGGGCTATGTGACATGACCCTAAGACTGCCAATACCCCTAAACACTCCTAAGGGCCCTTTCTAAACCTAATGAGACCCTAACAGCACAACCGACTCACTCTAGAATGGCTAGAAGCCTCCACGGACCCGTACACAAACCTGGATTAAGGCCCCAAACCAAGTCATAATAACTGAGCTTCCAGATTATTTAACAGAGACAATGTCAACATATCTTATAGTCCAAGTGTGTCTGAGATCTTGAGGGTCTAAACTTAGGTTCCTGTAAAGAAGAATGAGGTTGTTGGTCATAGAAATATAAGAACGTCGCTGACTTTCTTGCTCAATGCCCTTGACGCTCAGGCTTCTATCTAATCCCAACGTTCCGCAGGGCTTAGATTGTAGTCGCGACAGGACAAGAGAGAGTCCATAGCCAACGGCCGCTACGCCCAGATTCTTGACAACTAACGCCGCAATGTAGCCTCAATGTCGCGACGCTGGCAGAGGTCCAAAACGGAGGTCAACGCCACGACGCTTGAAAATTCATCGTCGATGACAAAGGCTTCACATTTTTCCGATTCATCAACGCCGATACATGACAAATAGGGTCAAATTGAAAAAAATTAAAGCACTTTTCTGGGTTTGAGAAACCCCTAACGAAAGTCCCACCCCATCGCACCCCCGAACGGGCTTCCTCGAGCTATCTCCTCGCTTCCACTGCTGTCTCGGGTCCTGAAATAGACAATCAAGAGAAAATCCCGATTACGGAAAGAGAAACAGAAAAAATTATGCAAAAACGCAAACACTTCAAACTATACTACTTAAAAAGAAGGAGAGTCAAAAGCTTGCCAAGCTCCGGTATACATACGTTGTTAGCTTAACAACCCTATATCTCAATAATCCCGAGGTCTTCGGACTCATTTTAATTTTGACACTATCTCTTGCACGCTTTAGCTGCATGGGTTTGCTTATTCGCATGGATCTTTCCAAAGTATGGCTTCAACCGCTGTGTGTTAACTTGAATGCCCTTCTTGGGTGCATACTCGCTCCTCCATGTGGAAAACCCGGGTCACAAGAATGGTCCCGATCAGTCGCGGACTTCCCCACTATTCAATATCGTGCGGCTATTGGATGCCAGTAAAACAACAGTTGTCAGAGATCGATAGCAATAGGCACAAGTAATAAAGTTCTGATGTAATTTTGCACTCTCTGCCTCGCTTGCACCCAATATCAATCCCAAACATATCAACTGACTCAATCACTTTTGTGGTGCGATGGGCAATAAAACCCCGTGAACCCTCTGATCCCACATAATAACCACAAAGCACCCAATTCAATGGCTTTGGATCGTTTCGTGATCGTGTCACGCATGGTCTCATTTCCAATCTTCGGCACTCCAAACATGGAAGTGATGAAGACTAGGTTTCTTCTTTCTGACCATAGTTCATGGCGGATCCTGGGAACAAACTTATCAGGTATAAGGGTGTCGGGGCAACTAAGAAATCAAGATTCTAAGAACTCATCCTTAATTAATTCCTCAAATCTTTCAGAAATATGACTGCTAACGCTTGTGCCAAAGACGACGACTCCTTTCTCTCTTTCTCAATCTCAAACGCCTGTTCTACTACCAGAGGAGAAAAGAAAGCAAAAATCCATGCACAACTCTAATCAAGAAGATCTCACGATGTGTCCCACTACCAACCAACGTTATCTCAATATAAAATTAATCCTTTAGTTCAAAGAAACTATTCAAAATCTATCCGTAAAATAGGTACATATATTGAATTTCACTAATAGCGGTATGAACCCCACATTCTGGGTGTGCAAGAAATATTTTCCGTTATGATGTTGTAATTCAACAATCTAAAGAAACAACTCCGTAACTTCCATGTCATTTCTCAAAGAAGACCGGTGAAATTCCATCTCTCCGAATAAGGGCAAAATCGTAATTTTGTGATTATTAAAATCGCAATCACGGCCAGCGAACCAGAATTAATTCCTCTAGATCCGACGATGAAACGGACTGTACCGTTGGAATCGCTCGCCGAAATTCCAGTTTTCAGCACGTAAACAATTTTTCTGAGATTGGGTCTGAGGCTTGCACATCAGGCTTCTATAAGACCACTGTTTGCAGCGTCAGAATCCGTGTACTGACACACCAGCGCTACATTATTACATAATCATACCATGTATCATAAGTGGTACGATAGAGAAATGATTGAAAATGGACTGACCGAGGTAGTCGGTCATCAAATTCGAAAGAGGGACAAATGGTAATTATGGAATTTGATTTTAAGCGACTAGAAGGACAAACAGCCATTAGTCATCATCTCCTACCTGCCAAGATAAAACGCGAGATGGTGCGGTAGAATTTGGATGCAGTAGCTATGGGGTCATATTTTAGAGAGAGAAGCACCTCCTTCTCTGTTGACCCCGCGTTAATCTGACCGCTTGATTTCGACGAGCAAGATGTGAACTGGCTTCCACTGCTTTACCATGCTGCCACGCTCTCTGACCCCATTTCATATTTGACAACCCAAGAGCAAAGAAGATTTTCTCACTGCGTTTTATTCCCATTTTGCGCGGTTTTTCCGCTTGCTAGCTTATAATGCGAGGTTTGCTTTGATCTATCTCAAAACATGGGACCGAATCGTTAGAATTGGGATTTTTCCCCATCCGCGACCGTCTGCATCGCAGTGTCAAGCATAAGAAACTATGTTAAACAAAACGGATTGTCTGAAGAAAAACGCTTTCCTGAATAGGTCGGGCTGATCGTCCCAAACATGGGACCGAAATCGAGGAAATTTTGGAGACTTTGACCCGTGGAATGCCCAAACTGTCAGGGCTGTTGGGGGCGAATTTCAGTAACCAAATTTCATTTTATGATTAGGAGACCGGAAATGGATGGAAATCGGTTCCACCACAGGAACTGCTTGTAGTGGCACTGTCCAGGACAACGCACTTCACTTATCTCTCGTTTCAGACTCGTAGGCACAGCCCCGGTCGGGTGTGAAATGACAAGAATTGTCCATGTGTTGTGTGCTTGAAATGGTAAGGAAATGAATATCAGAGTTGTGTGAATTAAATAGGTTAATACATTACTCAATGTTATACACGACACACCATATTTGAATTAAAATTGTGTTTCAGAGGCCATTGAGTTGATTTTAAAATGTTAATGCATAAGCTTTATGTATTGGAATACGAGGTCAATTATGTTAATACAATTGTATGCATGTCATCGAGAGCAGTTTCGACCATTAGCCCGTGTTGAAATTAATTTTGATGCGTAGATTATGTAAGAGTTGTATAATTACATAACATGATTGTGTGGATTTGATTTATGTTAGTATATTCATGTTGATATATTTGTACGCGATAATCAGACGTAACCTAAGATAAGACAGATTCCATACGACCTAACATCCTGCGAACATATGAGCTAGCTGCACTGTATAAGCCTGTAGTAAAATGCCGCTCTATAGCCTAAAATGTAAATTTCAGAGAATCTAAGTTAAATAATATATCAACCGTCAGCGTCATTTGATATTTATTCATCGAGGGTAGTCCACAAATTAAAGAAGATATCAACCGCCGGAGTTTGTGGCCCACGATATTTATTCATCGGAGGGTGTCCACAACAATTAATATATATCAACCGTCTGGAGCGCCCAATTGATATATATTCATCAGTGGCCTTCATCATTAAATTGACTAGTAATTCTCATATTTCCAGGTCAACAAAGAAGCGAAGATAGCCTGGAGGCTCGGATCCCAGTTGGTCACGTGACATCTGGCAGTGATCACGATTGCCAATGTTTGTTTAAATTGAACGCTGTACCGCACTTGGATGCGAAGACTCCACTTGCGCGATTCTACCGAAGTAGCTCACCTGTCATAACCCTTTATTACTCCTGCATTAGATGGAGCGCCGAGAAGATAATCCACTTGAAGAATGGGTTCAGGTTTGATGTTTCAGATCACACAGTATTATCTTATAGATGCCACAGGTATTTGTATAAAAGTGGTAATCAACCATGAACTATTAAAGATAAAATCGAGAACAGTTCAAATGAGAAGGAAGGAGTGTTTTGTGAGGTGGCTTTTTACCATGGGCAGATTATATTGCATATATCAGACTGTTTTGCACGCATTATGTATGGTTTTCACGCCAACCAATCGTATGAGCCCCAGCATGTGCCGAAAGACTCTGATTTTCCAGCGATGGCTGTATCCACTCCACCCTGCATTCACGGTCACAAGTAGTCAGCACTCTGGTTTCAACACATTTCCCCATGAACACGAGTGTTCCCAATTAGTCGACTTCGCTATCACCTGCACAACCAGGCACTAATTAAGATACCCACCATCTAACCACCGTAAGCTGATACATCAAAGACATTGGATTCAAAACAAAATATTTACCTCCAATAATACATTTTTATTTCCTGAACGGTCTTTCAACTTCCTGCACTCCATCTTTCTTATACAAACTTGTGGCAATAGTTTCATTTTCCTTAAAACCCCTTACTAAAGATTGAAGTAGAAGGTACATTCTGTCATTACCCTTGACACTAGTATTCTGGCTTTTGATATAACAAGGTTCTTTCATTGAAGTTGTACAGGGTATACTTTCTCACCCTCACTACCCTGCAGTCACTACACAAATAATTTCTTGACCTTTCTTTCTTCATAGTGCCCCTCCTCCTTAGCGGATTACGTCATCTCTTTACTTGGTCCACATTCTTCAGCACTATTAATGGACCACAATGTCAACCACGGCAAGTCCCCATGATCAAGCCAAACAACATAACTGCAGAGTCAAACTCCATAGCAAAATGTCTTAATTCACTGTGTAACAAGCTAATATTTATCAATGTGCCCATCTCACCCGTCCCATCATAGAAAGTTATGGAGTGAATATATTCAAAGCCATTCTTCGTTAATCCTCATGTATTTCTTTACCAACGATATCCATGAACTCATTTGCATTTTGGTCTTGGGAATGCTTTTATAAATAGAGTCCTCCACTTCCTATGATCATCAATTGTTAGACCTTCCAATCCTCATAGGACTTTTTCTCACTTGTAGAACTCTCAACAGTGAGTTTTGGAGGAGCTTCAACTTTCAAAGTCAAGTTCAGTTTCATAATCATCAAATTCATCATGAGAGATTTAATCCCCATTGCTCAGAATTAGTCTCATTAAGTTTCAGATGGCAGAGAATCTCCAAAGAGTTTGAAGCTCAATAACGAACAAAGAGAGCAATGTCAAAAAATACATGTAAAACAAAGATATAAATTGAACTGACGTGGTTTACCAATGACCTACAAAGATCATCATCAAACGCCAGTCTATAAAATGTACAAGACTTATTATTAACATGTAAGATACTCATCATAATCACAACTAAATGCATCACTTCCCATCAAGTAGTAAAACTATAGGTTCATGATGCTTAGTGAAATTCTCTTCACTCAAACTAAGCATCATACCAAATAATAAAGATATTCGATAGGACAACTTCACTATCCCCGTGGTTGATCTTAGCAAAATTTGATCACAACATGATTAAATTACGCTTACAACATCAATTCCAAAAGATCACTATATGCTTAGGACTCAATGAGGCAAGTCTACAAGCATTCATTTATTAATTTTCACCCTAAATGCAATAATACTTCAATAATTATCCTGTATTCATATGATTATAAGTAATCAGGCCATACAACATGGTGGGGGTGTGTGGTGTGTAAATCAAGCAAAGCAATATTTGCAGCAGGTGCTGTTAACAAAATTATAAATCATTAAAAATTAATTTATACTTTAAGGCAGATATAGAGCAAAAGTTAAAGTAAAACATAATCTCTAGCTTCAAAAGTCATCCCATGAATAAAAAAATACATTAGAATAAATAAAATCAATGAATATACAGTACATCTTCTAAAAACCACCCAACAACCTATTTGAACAATGAATTTAAAAAAATTGTTCTATATATTAAAAAAAATAATAAAATAAAAACTGAAGGGTTCTATATTCTGAAATCATCAAGCACAGTGGTTACGTTCAACAAGAAACACAATGAAGTCAGCCTCAGGTCCGGTGAAAATCAGCTGCCCAGCCTGGCGCTTCCGGCCTCGGCTGCCAAGAAATTTGTAGTTTATGGTTTCACCTTCTTCACGTGCCCAAGTTTCATCTCCCCCTCTTCTTCTTTCTCCCTTCCCTGCCCCTCTTTTCCCTTTTCCAACTGCAATATGTGACCGTTGGTGGAACACCCCCACCCTTTCCCAATTTTGCACATTCTCAATTCTTTTCCTTCCCAACGGTCAATGTGGACCGCGAACCTTCCCACTTTTTTTTTCACTTTTTTTTTCTCTCTCTATAAATACTTGGCACACATTTTAAGTTTACCATTTTTCATCAAATTAGTCTTTAAATTCTCATTTTCTCTCAAGTTCACTAATTTTTCCTCTCACATTCTTTCATACTTCATTTTCTTTCCATTGTTCTTCACTTCTTCATATTACGATATTATTTCCAGAAGGCAAAATTACAAATCAAGCATCGTATGACTCCAATAATTCGATTTTAAAGAATTTTGGCTTTTGATCCTCCAATTGAGTAATATTTCCACTTTATTTTTCTTTTATTTGTTTGTTACATTTTATTTGATTCATTTTTTTAGTATAATATTTTATTAATAATTTTAATATGGGATAAAACATTTACAAGACTTCTCAGGTCCATGCGCATCATCAAAACAAAAATTTAGCTTCAAACACATGTGAATTTTTCTTTGATTATATTAGAAACACTTGTGAAAACAGACAAAAAGAATGTTTTAAAACGTTATAACTATATAAACTTCTTAGTGGTGGAGATCAAATTAAAAAGGTCAAGTCACTAAAGACACAATTAAACAAGATAAACAAGATAACGCAGAAGATATTAGAAAATTATATGTAATTAGGTAAAGATAAATGTGGAAATTCTAAAAAATTATGATGAGTTTTTATGTCGTGAAGGAACGATTGACATAATGTTAACCGAACAACCTTAATATTTGATTGAAACTCCATGAATATTCATAAACAATTCAAAGATTAATAGACCTCACCCAAAGGTCCAGAATATCAAAAGAAAGATAGATATAGGGAGTACCAATGTGAAGAGAAAATTTAAAAAAATATTTTTCAAATTTCAATGAAAAAACTATTTAAACATCTTAATTATATATACTTTTAAAAGACACGTCACATATGAGAGAAGCTGGACGTTAAATAAAAGAATAATTTCATTTAAACAATAAAATACTCACATAGTAGTAAAAATATAGTAAACTTTAATAGTTGATGATGAGTAGACTTAGGCACCGTGATACTTCACAACAACACTAGATAACGCTTCTAATGGTAATAACAACAATGTCAAAGATTGAAAGATCTTGTAAATAAAAGAGGATCATGTTAAAAATTATTTTACGCACACAGTGCCTGTAAAGCACATTTTAAATTCTCCTAATCAGTATGTCATTGACAAAATCAACCGATAAGCACATCAGATACCATGACACTGTGATATTAATATCAATTGTCCCAAGAAAAATATAATTATTTTTTTATTGTTGCAAAATTAAAATATGGAAAAGAAAAAAAATGGTAAGTTTAGATATACCAATTAGATGAATTCTACTTATAAGCTTTAATAAAATATTACAAAATATTAAAAGTAGAAAATAATTAGTATGAAATGTAAATCATTCGCACACATTGTGATGTATTGCCACAATAATGACATGACTCCAAGACATCATGGCATCTTTATTGTGATCTTTAAAAATTTTGAAGTGCTTTCAACAAATATTTTTCAGATCAGATTATCCAATTTCACATCTGGGTCACGTTGAAAAATAACTAGGTATTTATATGATATCTTATTAAAATTATTTAAGTACAAATTTTAATGATACAATTTTTGCAATGATTTATATAACAGCAACATCTGTGAGAAATAATTTTCGATGGTTATATCAGTTTAATCAGGATCCTAGATTGTAAAATTTGATGCTTAGATGAATGGTCACAAGTTATTTACAATGAAGATCAAATAAAAATTGAAGAAATTAAAAATGAAGTAAATTAGTTATTATATATTTTATATAATATTTGAGCAAATAAAAATATGAAATAATATTACTGATAAAATCATCACATTTACAAGTCTCAGATCTTTTATTAGAAACCCTTTAGAAAATGTGTTTTAAAAGTAGAGAAAAAGGAACATAATTTGGGCTCTCCAATAATACAAACTGATATTGATGCCAGAGATTCAGAAGGTATAAACAATTCCATTCGAAAACACGTAAGACTCATGAATCCTTAGAATTGCGAAAATAATGAACAAAATTAATTTCAGTTGATTCCATTATTTAGACGTAGATATTAACTGCATGTGAGCAGAGTCACTTCAGACGGAAACGCTTTTAGTGTGTGGAAGAGTGGTTAGCAAAAGTAATGGACTATTACCTCAAAAGAATCGAAGAATAAGATGTTCCAAAATATTAATTTAGTGACAAAAGATTTACCTATCATGTTTATAGTTACCTAGTAGTGATTAATACAAGAACTTAACTATCAAACATTAATTGATTCACATAATTCCCCGTCACTTAAAATAGCGATTAAATATTTCGTAAGCAACGATATTGTATTTTTATTTTCTTATTGGCCGAAAAGTATAAATGACATTGGGGTCTACAGTGTCAACTTGAATAGATAAATCATGTCTCAGAAACAATGGAACTTTTTCAGCAAGATTTCAAAAGGCTATTACTTCATATTCGAATAACAGCAATTTTAAACGAAGATTTATTTCAATCATTTTGCTCATTTTTATTTTTATTTAACTTTCGAATACACTTTAAATAAAACCCACTACCCGGTCGAGGTTCAAGTAGGCGGGCCTCTTGATGGCTTTTGGCGACTCAGCCATCAAGCTCACATTTATTCCGCCAAATTGTCAGTTTATATTTGGCTCTAATCAGGTTTCACATCAAATCTTTCTAATGAGTTGCCCACAAAGCCTGCTGTGTTTCAATGGTCAAGTCGAACCCACAGCAAGTCCTTCAGCCACTAGCTTCTCGGAGATCCCTATCATCACTATCACAGAGAGAACAGGCAACAACAAAAGACTTCATATCGAAAACTGACACGCCACTTATTTCGTCTAATTGAAGTTTGTCATGTCAACAAATAAATATATATTTAATTGTTGGTGTTATTTTCCCATACCATTCACTGTTAATCAAATAAAATATTTAAACGGCTTTTTCTAGATTTTACTCAAAGTGACAACCACTTTATACCAAGAAAAGAATTGCTTAGGATGGTTTGCATCACTGCCACAATTTGGAATCGGTACATCATAGATTTGTTGAATACTGATAAATATAGAAAACAAACCTACAAAAATATATTATATTTGACAGATTCATGTCAATTAAAAGGGTCTTTCTATCAACTGGCACTATTTATAACAGAGTACTACAACCCAAAAATAATTGATCAATAATCAAAAGATCTGCAAGATATTTATAAAAGTGCCATGATATTAATTGTTAGCCAGATAAAAAAACACACTGACACACGGAATCTTAAACTCATTTGACCATCTGTTTCTTCCTGCAAATCTGTAATGATGTTGATATAAAAGAAGTACATAGATCGTAAGATAATTCCTTTCCTATAACGTTATTTTATCAAACCTTATAAACTAATACCCTTTTACTCAGAGATATATATATAGAGAGAGAGGTAGATAGGTATATATATAATTGGGTTTTAAATCCAAATCAACACCAAATGTATAGATAAATATAGAATTATAGTCCATAGCTAGTTGGATATTCAACCATCCCATAAATGACCTTATTGTTATGATGTATACTATACAATTAAATTGTAATATGGATTATGTTTATGTTTAATGACAAATTAATCTAAAATAATTTTTTAATAAAATAAGATATAAAAAACTTTTAAAATCCCACAGATTTTTTTATCTTCAAAGTTTTTGTTTAAAATATTATTGTCATTATTACACCCAAGTATTAATATCTAGTTAAAATCATAATTCATGTTATTTATCTTTGTTTAAGTCTCACTATGAATTTGATTAATTTCAAATATTTTCAAGTTTAACATACTTTATTGTTGTTAAGCAATTCTCATTGAGTATTCTTAGGTTATAATACATGGAATATAATGATATTTATGTGAATGGCTTCTGAAAGACACTCAAAATAAATGGTCTTTAAGAATTGCTAAATCAAACTATATATGTGAAATAAAGAAAAATATATGATGATAAGCATAATTTCACGAGATCCTTATATCCATAAACCACATTAACACTTAAAGATCTATTATTCTAAACATAGTCGATAGTTGAGCACTTAAGGATACGTCTCTTCTCCATCTCTCCCAATTTAATAACCCACTAATAAAACAATAGATGATCACCAGGAGTAGTTTTCTAAACAAATTATGAAGTTCCAATTTTAATTCTATTTAAAAAACGGGACACACACAATAAATAATAACAATAATACACACACACAACAAATTACACTTCTGACAACACCTGTAAAGTACAGATGATGGATGGTTATGGGCAAATATCAGAAAAGAAATGGTGGGAGTGATATCTCATATTTTGGCAAAACGGACAGCGCACTCAGAGGATCATTTTCTGGAGGATCTGATCCACCCTTTCAACCAAAATTAAAAAGTCAACTAAGGAAACTAAATACGATTAAAGATCCAATATGCTAATAATTTTTCTTTTCATATGTACACATATTTTTATTATTTATTTATTTTTAAGTAGTGTTAAGATAAGAATAAAGAAAATCTATGGGTCACAATTAAAAGAGATCTATAGTCATCTTCGAAACTCAACTTTTCTAGTTATTTTTTACAAAAACCGTGACTCACAAAAACATTCTCTGAATCGTTATTCTGCTTATCTTTTTTAGCTAAATCAATTGTTTTCGTATATGCAAGGGGGTCATATTAGTTAGTCTTTATGGATCGTATAAAGATCTGACAAGTTACATCGTTTGGAAGATTTATCAACCACCAACATATGAGGCTTGAAGAACGGTATGAATAAACAATTGATGAGGAAGATATTTAGAAAGAAAATGCACGCTACCCCACCTTATCTATTGTTGTAACTTAAGAGTTCACTCCTTCAATTGCAGTTTCACTCAGAAATTCTCCCATTTTCCACAAGAAAATTAAGTCAACAACATCAGTTTCTTCCTGACTTCTACTTTTAAAAAAAGTCCACCTATTCACAAGAGCAAATTAAAGAAAATTTGTTAATTACACAAATGATGTCTCCATCAAATTTTTCTTATTTTTTTCTTTTTTAGTGTAACAACTTAGAGTTTTGTTCATCTAATATCTAAACTTTATTTTTATTTTTATATTACTTGATGTCTCATATTTTTATTAATTCAGTTGTCTAAACTTTTCTTATTTTTTCTATTTGATAGCCTTTAATCTTTATTTTGTGTTCAATTAAGTATTTAAACTTTTTTAAATTTTGCTCAATCATGTTTTTTTACCTTCAATAAAATCTCTATTAAAGATATTTGAACGAAGAAAAATCAATCTTAAACATTCCTATAAAAATAAACAAAATCATTGAAATGATCTCTTAATGAGTTAAAGAAATCAATATTATTCTTCTTTTCCACATCATCGGTTTCCTAATTTTTATTTATTGCTCATAATAAAAAATAAATTAAAAATTTAGATTAATGAGATAAAAATTTAAAAAATTTTCTTACATAAAAAATATAAGAATACACTTAAAAAAAACAATCCTTAATTATTTTGCCAGTTGTAATTGTTTTGCTATATTATAAAAGATAAAAAATTGTGTATGAATAATTAAAAACTATACCAATATTAATCAATGATATTTATAAAATAATTAAAAAATTTTGCTCTTATCCATGATATGTAATAGTTAAAGGTCATTCAGTGTTTATTTATTTAGATGAGGCTAAGAAGATATTTGTCAGCATTTTACTATATTCAAACATCCATTAAGCTTTATTGGATTATGAAGCACTTGATTAAACAAAAACAAAAGTTTGATATCAACAAAATAGAAAAATGAGTGTTTGGTAACTTAAGAGAACAACAAAATACACACTAGTAATAAAATTAGAAAGTTTAGACACTTGATTGAACAAAATACGGTGGTGTGGGGTAAAAATTGAGACAACCAAATAAATAAAAATGAAAAATGAATAATAGATTAAATACAAAAATAAAGTTGAGACACCAAAATAGAAAAATAGAAAAAGATAGACATCGATTGAACAAAAATAAAGCTCAAAACACTTAAAATAAAAAATCATGTTTAGATATCAGATTTGAGAAAATGTCAGACCAAATAAAATAAAAAATTATAAAAGTTTAAACATCTGATTGAACAAAATGAAAGTTGAAATACTAAACAGAAAAACTCAGAAAGCTTAGGCACTTGATTGAACAAAATAAAGTTTTGATGACACCAAAATGTAAAAACAAAGTAAACACTTGACAAAATAAAACAAAGTTGAGACACTAAAATAGAAAAATAAAAAGTTGAGTACTTGATTGAAAAACAGTTGAGGCAATAAAAGAAACGTGCCAAAGATAATTTCGATTGAGCAAAATAAAGTTAAAATCAAAAAAGTTTAGACCTTGATTGAGCAAAAATAAAGTTGAAACACAAAAATAAAAAAAATGGAAAAGTTGAGACACCATCTATGTAATTAATTCTAAAGAAAAAGGCTTTTCAACCGTGTAGAATATGCAAAAGTTCTAAGCTTGACCTGTAGTCAATAAAGTTGACATAATATCAATTTTTAAAGTAAAGAGTTATCAATTATCTACAAAATTATTAAATTAATGTTTTTATTAGCACGAGTTTTTTTTTTTTTTTGAACTGCTTGGCCAATCTATGTATCTCAATATCTTGTTTGTTCAAATATTGTATTTCTAAAGTTGAAATTAAATCATAATCATTTTTCTTTGATAAAAATATTACTATTATTATTATATACCAATTGTATGTCGTTAAATTGTTTTATGCTCATAAGTCTTTCCATCCGTAACTGATGTGGGACGTTGTGAGACTTTGGGGCACGCTGGCACAATTATTATCATTGTTGTTGTTCGCTGGCGTCTGACGCCTCGCCTAGCGGACAAAGTAATCCCCATGATCTACATCTACGCCTAGGCGAACCTTCCTAACGCCTAGGCGTAGCGCCAATCTTCCATGTGAAGATTTTCACCGTCTCCTAGGCGACATGGAAGATTTTCACCGTCGCCTGGGCGGGGCGGGGAGTTCGCTAGGCGGCTGTGAGCGGGAACCCTGAATGCGGTTTCTCTTCACCAAACAGGCCTTAACCAAAACCCTCTTTCCTAGCCCCCCGAAAATGGAAAGTAAGTAAAGGTAGGAAGAATCACTTCTGCTCTGGCGCGTAATATGAAGCGGGTAGGAAGCTTCTAAACCGACAACCGATTTTAAAATCCCCTCTTTGATCTTCCAGTGAAATCCCTCATTTGGTCTGCGCATACCTCTGCGTCGATGTGATGAACTTTTGTTTCTTGACGACAGCCATCCCATGGACCTCTGTAGATCTTGGAAGGAAGCTTGGCTCTTCTCTTTCCCTCTTCTCCTCTCTCTCTCACGTGAACCAGTAGGAAATGGGCTCTTTTTGCCCTAATTTCTCTTTTGTCCCAACTTAAGTTTGTTGGAGTGTGTGCGATAGTGCCATGTGTCCACCCTCGTTCGGGTCAGGTCGGCCCGAAGCCATTTATTCGTCTCAATTGAGTTCTAATTTATATCGCGCAGACAGCGAGTTGTGCCAACTCTCGAGATTTTGTCAAGCGATCTGAATGCCTTGCAGATACTCGACACCCATCACCGAAAACATGAATCAGGCTTTCGGGTCGAAGAAATTCGTTTGGTTGACTAGATTTCGTGAGACAAATCCAACGGTGAGTTCTGTTTCGTCATCCGAGATTTAGAAAATTTCTAGGTTTTCGACCTGTACTATTTTGGCAATTTACCATTTTTCCCTTTTTCAGAAAAAATCGATTTTTCTTGGGGTTTTACATAGGTGTACACATTTTATATAGCACATTTTGAGCCTATCAAGTTTTTGGCGCCGTTGTCGGGGATTGGTGCTTTTACTAATATTAACACCAAGTAGTCCTTATTTGCTTTGGATATTTATTTTGTTTTTCTTTTGTTATTTAGATTGTTCATATATATATATATATATATATATATATATATATATATATATATATATATATATATATATATATATATATATATATATATTTTTTTTTTTTTTTCATTTTACTTTAAGTTTTGTGTTTGTTTTGTAGGAGTTAACCATAATGGATTCTTTCATGGAATTGATTCGTGCCACAGTAGGGTGATCCGAAATCAACAAAATTTGTATCCTAAATTCCTCCTACTGTCATAGCAAAGCTATTGCGATATAAACGATTCTAGGGTCTAGAACACGGGGATGGGTTTTTCTTCGTACAAATGATTCTGATGAGGTTGAGTGGTGAATGTGTTTTGGATTTTAGGATTTGGTGTAAAAAGTGTGTGAAGTTGATGTTGTGGAAATTGAAAATAAAACGAAATAAACTAAAATAAAGTGTAAAAAGAAATCCTTGAAGTGTTGGGTTGATAGGGTTACAAAGAGGTCCTCGGGTTCATTTCCTCGCGTTAGGGAGATGACTGCTATAGTGGTCCCGAGCCAGAATCTTCATTTAACTTTAAAAACTAAACCACAATAATTTTCCTTTTGATGAAAGCATTTATTTAGCATTTATAGTTTCTTACAATGAAAATCTATCACCTTGACCCATCTGATGATTCGTAAGGGCAAGCTAATAGTCTGATGGATCTAATATCAAGCATCCACTGAACCCTAAAATATTACCAAGTATTGATTAATGAGGATGCATCTACAGTGAAAATATAACCCCTTAACCTACCTCCAGTGGCTCGTAAATAGCAACTAATGGATATTAGTGTATCTAAAGCTAAGAATACCTTTGAACCACTAAAGCTTGCCAAGTATTGTGAAAGTACATCAAAGAGCTTTAAACCTAGAGTTGCAAATTTGGGAACCAAAATGTCAAAACCTGCTGCGTGAAAAATAGGGGAACAAAATGCAAACCTTACTTCCCAAGCCTAGCAACCCTCTTCTTCAAGGATGCGAGACCTTAGCCAAACATCCTTTGAGTTGTCATCCTCAAAGGAGTGTTTGGTTTCCTAGAAAGTGAGAGAAAATGAAAAATGAAGAGAGAAAACTAGAGGAAGAAAGAACGAGCACCGATATTTATGTCAAAATAATACTTAGGTCAATAGTGTATTACAATGGCTTATATAGCCTGACAATCAAAGTGAACTACCAAACTAACCTAACTAAAACTATTACAATGAGGGTAGAAAGGAGAAAAACAAAAAACGGGGTCGTTTGTACACAAAAACAGGGAACAGGGATTTTCGCTATAGGGGGGAATTTCGCTACATAGCGAAAATTCGCTATGTAAAGTCGCTATGAAAGTCCAGCTTATGCGAATTTTTCCGACTTGTGGCGAAATTTTGCTGGTAACCTTTGTTCATCCTCATGTTCATCACTATTCATGGCTCTTGTTCATCACCTTGCCCCATTCATGAGTTCATGCTATTTTGCTTTCTTTTTCCTTTTCGATATTCTTTTCTTCTGATTTTATACGCAATCTTTTGAGGATTCGACCCAGTGTAAGGGCCCCACCCACGCCCACTCAGACCGAGGTTGAGTCCCACTCCCACGGGCTATAGGGGCATGTCCGTACCGCTTTCTTTCGCCTCAGTGAGGCTCGAACCAGACCCAGGGACATATTGAAATGGGGAGCACTCTCACTGCAGGCGGGCTACTAGCCGGGGTTGGTGGTGAGAATGTTTCCGCTGATGTAGTGTCGAGAAGGCAAAGGCTTGGGACATGCCTGCTGCTGTGGTGGAACCACCTGTTCCAGTGCACCAGGCATATATATCACGAGTCCTCACTTGCAGCCTCAGACGGAGGTTGGTGTGTGATTCACGAAATTTATCCTAGCTCACGGGGTTTCTTTCGCGCCAGGTGGGGAACCGGGCGCGGGGACCGTGAGGCAGGTACCCATTCGAGGTAGTTCCACTACCAAGTGAGCTACTAGGCGGAGACGCCCCAAAACCCGGTCAGTTGACTACCATGACCAGCGGAATCTCTGAGTGGAGGTCGAGTTAGACGCCACTTTGAAAATCGAGCGATCTCGCTTTGTGCGGGAGCTCTGCCCAGTTAAAATCTGCATGAGCACATCCCCAGCGGAGTCCAGTATATTCAATATATCGAGATCAAATCACATGAGTAATACAGCCCTTGGGCCTAGCGATACTCATATTACATACTAACTATGAATTGACTATATACCCGATAGTTACAAGAGTTCAAATGTTTTACTCTTATACAACATATATTAAAATTAGGAAAATTCTAATACATGTAGATATCGTCAAGCCAAAGCCACAATCCGGCTTTTCTTCTAATCCACAGTCTCTAGGATGAGCCTTCTCCTCGCACGCTCCCTGTACCTGTGAAAAGGGGGATCCACGTGGTGTTTAAAGCTCGAGTAGGAGAATCGCCCTAAATGAATACTAACCACCTAAGTGCAGTGCAATGTTCAATTTAAACAAACATTCAAGCAAATGTGATCCTACTTGAATGTCTACATGACCAACTCGGATCGAGGCCCTCACCGACTCTCCTCGCTAAGCCTCGTATGAGAATTATCATTTTTATTAATTGAGGCAATGCTCCGGAGTGAATATATAATCGATTGGGTATTTCCAGACGGTTGATATATATTAATTGTTTCAATGGACTACCCTCAGATGAATATATATCAAGCGGGCGCTCAGACGGTTTGATATATTATTTAGTTATGGACTACCCTCCGATGAATAAATATCATTTGGTAGCTCAGGCGGTTGATATATTATTTAGTTTAATTTACCCTCAGATATTTAATATTTTAGACTACCCTCGAACCACTTTCCTCATACTCATCTCATGCAGTTGCTCACATAATCTGGGATGTTCGATTGCATATGGAATCATGTACGGTTCAATTCAGTCTACTCACATGCAAATATATAAATATGAATATACTCGCATAAAAATTAAATCACCTGAGCATGTTATGTAATTATCATTTCACACATCAAAATTAGCTCTCTTGGGCTAATGTTCAAACCTGGCTCAGTCGATTCGAATTACTTAACCAAACACATAATTTCACAAAAATATATTCTTAGAACACTATTTCAGGAATAGTGAAACCCTCGGTTAATATTCCCGAAAAATCACAAATCAACGGTTCACCTTGTGAACCCATGATCTGAGATTCCGGCTGATCCATACCAAAACACTTGGACATTTATGGCCCATTTTCTCCTGACCGGAATTTGTTTTTAACAATCCAGAAACCAGTGATGAAACAGTGTCACGGGCAACCCACTTGTCAATCTCGGTTTCACTTTTTTGGAACGAGATTTCTTACCGTACAGGTCTCGCTAAACACGAAGCATAATTTATTGAATAAATTATCACAAAGACCCATAACGGTCCCAGTAACGATGTCTAGATTGCCCCGAATCGGCTCCCCGAATTCTAACACTTCGGTCCATGTTTAGGGCCGATCAAGCGGCCCATTCAGGCTTTATCATCCTGACATGCATTTTAATGCAAATTCCACACAAACAGCCCACTTCAGTTCTGGGCAGTCACGTGACGAAAATCGAGAAAATTCCTGGTCGGTCCATGTTTTGGGACCGATCTAACAAACCCCTCGCGACCCCTCGAACTTCTTAGAAACATTGAAAACCTTAAAAATGGGAATAAAACACAAGTAGGAAAATCCTACCTCTTGGAGTTATCAAAAACACACTAAACCCGGGGTCACGCGTAGCACACTCGGCGTAGAATGCTTTTCCACTTGCGCTCGCGAAATCAATGGTCCGTCGCGTCGTGTTCTAGAGAGGAAGTCGGAGACTCTCTACAGAATCGCCATTTTGCCTTCTCAGCTACTCATCCTCCACTGGTTTGAAAGTCACGTTTTGGCCATGAAATGGGAGATGAAGCACTATTCTCTAATTTGGCATCTAATGACTTAAAATCAAATTCATAATGCCCATTACGTCCTCTTTACCGTATTTGATATTCCTAAGACCACCGCCGTCCATTTTCATCATTTCTCTACTCATACACTTAGCAGACATGAGTATATGTTATATGTGCCTTTCTGTGTATAAAAAATGCTTACGTGACTTCTGAAACGATGCCTTGAAAACGTGCCGACTCCAACTGTTCGAAAATAAAATGCACGTGGTTGACTAGATTTCATGACGATTCCAACGGTATGATCCGTTTTATCATCTGAGATCTAGAGAATTAATTGCGGATTTTTAACCGTAATTACAATTCTCAGAATCAAATTACGATTTTGCCCATTCCAGAAATTGGAATTTCTCGGGTCTTACATTCTCCTCCTTAAAGGAATTTCATTCCGAAATTCAGGACAATCATATCACGACAACACGTAACCCTACACAACCCTTACTGGGTAACCGCTAACCTCTAAGGTCACAAATACCGACAATCCAATGGATCATTAACTCAATCCATGCCATGCATGACATCATTTACCGAGCTCCCTTGCCGCTCAACACCCAATGCAATTTCCAAAGGGTATCCAAACTTGAGAGTCACCACTTATCACTCAACTCTCGGGCCACGTGAACCGGGACAAAGGTGTTTTCATCTCTGATCACATAACTCTTCTAAGCACTTCGAGCCTCTGCACTATGCACAAATCTGATCTCCCCGGCCTCTTACGCCCCAACCTCGTGGATTCTCACCCCAGGGATTTACGGCCTCACATGGCTCAGCCACACTCACCATGAGGTGAATGATCTCATACCGCACCCACATCCGTCCCGCTGGCATGTTACCGCACAATTGGTCAGAATGTCACACCGTGACAACCAACTCGACTCCACCATGAGTCGAATCTCGTAGATCTCTCACTCATAATCCCGACCTATCAGTCAACTTCACCCTACTGTTCTTGTAGTTAATATCTACTTGTTTCCAAAGGTCTTAACTCCTAAGCCTTAAATCCAATGCCGCAGGTCGGTACACAACCCTGGGCTTAGTTCACCACATCGACAAACCCAATGGTTGTCATCTCACGCATGTCAAGCTCGACATCGACGCACCAATAGGTCTACCACCCTGGGTTCACCACGCCTCGCGCAACTCTAAACCGTCCCGACTTCACCGCCACTCCGCCCCTTCGTCTATCTCAGGCTGGAAGTGCTTGTATAGCACCCCAACCAACCGGTTCCTCTTGACCATTGTGGTGTGGAGGAATGAATCGTATACTCTCATGTCTCTGGGCTTAACTCGGGATCGGTGATTGTCCCAAAGTCTTGGGATCCCCGCCTCTAGGCAATCCCGTCACTATGCTCAACCCGGCCCTAGTCCCGAAACTGGGCATGGGCGTGTCTTCGCCTTCTTCCCCGAATCCAGGAAAGCCGATCTCCCTTCGCTACCAACACCCGTATCCCGAGTGTTCCAAAGACCCCACTATCTCTCTATGGTCAGCCGTCCCAACCATGGAGTCCATATCCCATAGGTGAAATCCTATAATCCTGCCCCGAATGGATAACTTCAGCCCATTTTCATGTCTCTCGTAACACCCAGCCAATCCTAAGAAACTACGCATCTCGAAGATTGACATTCGGTCTCTCCCAACTCATCACTGCCTCAACCTTCCCTAGGTCGACTGACACTCCTGATGCTAACACCACGTGTCCCAAAAATCTCGCCTCAGTAAGCTAAAACTCGCACTTAATCCTCGCGACAAATACGGTTCAACAACTGTGAAACGATCCTAAAAAAAGATACTCATGTTCTACTCGACCGAGTAGATCAAATGTCATCCACGAAGACTACAACAAACTGATCGTAGATAAGGCTGGGAACACCCTGCATAGATCCATGAATGTCAAGTAACGCATTCGCCAACCAAAGGGCATCACCGTGAAACTCAAAGTGCCCACATGTCCCAAACGCCGCCCAGGATATTCGCTCTAACCTCGCCGAGGGTAACCGTGGTTGCTCCATTCAAGACTCGCCCTCTCAACTGGGTCATAAATCATCAACTTTGTACGGGTAAATCGATTTCCTGATCATAATCTTGTCCAATCGCTTAGTTTCATTGCACGCCGAAGGGTCTCTCCTGCAAATGTAAACCGAGCGCCCCATGGTGAAGGCGCTGCTCGGTCTAATGAACCCTCATTCGGGTAGCTCTCGTAGCTGAACTCTGAGTTCCTGTAACTCAACCAGTGTCATCCTATGCGGAGTCATAGAGATGGGTGAAATAATGTGGTGTAATTCGATAATCAAGTTCCCACCTGCTGAGAAACGGTAGTCATCCGGGAAAACATCCACATATTCGCACACTACTGAGGTAGATCCAAGTCCGACCTCTCCGCTCCCTTTCAGGTAAGGCCTCCAGCTTCAACCCGCTTAATCGTCCCGACACTTCTGACACGATACCGTCCGGCAAAACATCATGCTTGCCCCCCGAAATATCACAACACGAGTACCGTCTCGCTCAGAGGCTAGAACCCTCCCACGCCGCAAACTGAGAACTTGATCCCAAGCTACTGCACCCATTCCATCCCAGGCATCGAACTCGACATGTCCATGAGGTCCACCGTGAGTAGAGTCCCCGAGATCTCTAAACCCGCAACCCTCGACACACCACCTGGCTCTCGCCCTAATCCCTAGGAGAATTCACATGCAAACGTCCCTCTAAGGTCTCTAGGAGGTCTTTGCCTATTTGAACACATATAGGCCTCATCTTCTAGCTAGAACGCAATTTGCTTCAATCCCGTCGCACGCAGGTAATTTCCTGGGCCTCTAACACTTTCTCGATATGCATAAACTACGTCTATCACCATCGACTTTCCCGTGAATGCTCTGAGGATGATACGTCCTAAACCTCCGGCTATTGTGATCTCCCCTGTCTAATCTCGTTATATCATTCAGGTATTAGCATTCTGTGAATACCTACAACCAAGAAAGTCCGCTGACAACACTGACAGCTCCGACCAGTGCTTCCAGGTGGACGTTCTCACGCCCTCGCCTCTACTGAACATCTATACGGTCAAATGGCAACACGATTCATGTTCTCTTTCATTTCACTAACTAGGAATGTAGATGCCAATTACTAATAGACTTGACAACCCCGAACTGACTGCTCATTTCCTGGCATGCCAAATTTCAACCACTCGATCTACTATTTCAATAAGGTTCTAAACCTTTCTGTCTATTTCAAGATCTAAACTCCAAGGTCATAACCTAACCCAAAGATCACCCTTTCCCATACGATTACACCACATATAATTCTCGCATCAGAACTACTTCCCGCGAATCACCATTTCAAATGGTAGTTAAACTCCAATACAAGATCTCCAGCATAAACACAAATTTCCAGACACTAATCATACACACATAACCCAAGCATATTAATCAATTTTAGTTTAGTGTCATTGGTTAACAAAATTTTATTTTCTGCATTTTATTTTTGAAAATTTTATTTTTCGAAAATTTTATCAAAATTTATTTGATTTTATTTGAATTTAATAAAAATTATTATTTTTTTTTTTTTTTTCAAAAATTTTATTTACAATGAACAAGTGTCTATTTAATGACTCGTGGTACATCAGCCCAAAACCGCTGAAAATCGTCGGTGCACCGGTGCGCATAATCTCGCGCCAAGGCGCTGTGCAAGACGCCAGCCGCTGTGCCGCTAAGCGCCGCCACGCGCCTTTCGCTTCGCCGCTCGCGCGCCGCGCTTCACGCCACGCCGCCGCTACGCTTCGCTGGGCCGCCGCCGCGCGCCGTTGCCTCGCTGCGGCGCTTCGCGCGCCATAGACGCCCGCCGCCCGCCTAACGCCGCCGCGCCTAACCGCCCACCGCACCACGACGCAGCCCCACGCCACGCCCCTGGCTCTGCACCGCGCCAACGCCCGTCCAGCCTGGGCCTGGCCGTGGTCGTGCAAAGGACTCGGGGATGCAATACGCTCAAGCCCCGCCACAGCCGCCCAAGCCCCCGCCCTCACCCACTATTGCTGCAATAATCCAAGACCAAATAAATCGCACAAGGTACACAGCTTTGCTTCCTTCCAATAATACAACAGGGCAAGAGCTCCACTTTAAATTCTTTCTTCGCACTATATTATTTTTTTTTCTGCTTTTCATTATAAATATATATATTTTTCATTTATTTTCAGAAATTGAAAAAATTGGTCAAAATCACAAAAATCATTTTTTTTTTTCATTTTCTTTTAATATCAAATAAATTTATAAAATTTATTTAACTCATTTTCTTAAATTTTACACTTATAAAACTCAGGTACTTTATTTTCTTCTTTCATTCTCATACCAAAATAAATTTATAAAATTTATTTTCTTTCTTCCGGCTCAAATTTTGTATTTTTCCACTCAAATAAATTTATAAAAATTTATTTTCTATATTCTTCAATTCCTAATTAATAAATTATTAAAAAATTTATTTTCCTTTCATTTTTATTCCGCTTTGTACACTATACCACTCAAAACATTTTCTAAAAGAGCCTTTAACTCATCTATATGTGCTAATCACAACATTATAACACATTACAAACCATGTTATACACAATCACCAATTAATTCAGACAAAATTACACAAACACATCAACACACGCACGTAGTGTCCTAGTTTTAACCTGATTTTCTAGGTAATCTCTGTCACCTAACATCAAACCACACCAGTGGTGATGCTCTTTCCTTAACTATGGCCTAAGCCCAAATTTTCTATCCATAGGTTCCCATAAACTTATACTCCATAAATTATTCAATCTTGTGTGATACCCAAACCCGAGCTCCCTAGGTATTCGGGTTACCTAAGCTCTGATACCAAGCTGAGACGCCTAAAACTCCAACCGTTGACTACCGTCAACCCATGAATATATGAGGTTTTTACACCCACGCTACTTAGAGGTCCAAGTGTAGCCCTGTACTGGGGGAGCTCTACCCACTAAAATACCCATGTTCCTGGTCTCTGCCACCAATATCATTCAATATATCCAAGAGATCAAATCACATGAGTAATAACGCCACTGGGGCCCACAACGATACTCATAATACATACTAACTAAGGACCAACTATACCCAATAGTTAAGAGTTCAAATGTTTTACTTCTTGTATTAAAAATTAGAAAATTCTAAATATATGTAGATATCGCTGCCAAAGCCACAATCCGGCTTTCTAATCCACGGTCTCTGGGGATGAGCCTTCTCCTCGCATCATCCCCGCACTGCGGAAAAGGGGATCCCACGACGGTGAGCTAAAAGCTCAAGAGGGAGAATCCGCCCTAAATGGGCTATCACCACCTAAGTGCAAAGGTAATGTTCCAATTTAAACAAACATTCCGCAAAATGCATTATCCTACTCGAATGCTCACACACTAACCCGATCCCGAGTCCTCATCGACCCACACTCGCCTAAGCCTCGTATGAGAATACTTGTTAGTGGCAACCTCCGCAATATATATCAATCAGTCAGTCCGACGACGATATATATTAGACTGCTTGTGGACTAATTACGAATATATATCAACCGGGCCATCCACCCGCTGATATAGTTATTTAGCTGCATCACCTCCATGAATAAATATCAATCGGGCCGCCCGACGGCTGATA
This sequence comes from Tetrastigma voinierianum, assembly GCA_016808115.1. NCBI lineage: Eukaryota > Viridiplantae > Streptophyta > Magnoliopsida > Vitales > Vitaceae > Tetrastigma > Tetrastigma voinierianum. Next base: position 50,169 of record JAEQBH010008835.1, on the reverse strand, counting down.
TATTATTTAGTTCGCCACTTCTCCGATCATTTAATATTTTAGACTACCCTCCTCAACCACTTCCTCTGGGATCATCTCTACACTGAATCTTATAATCCTAGGATGTTCCAGCAGATATGGAATGTATGTATGCCGCCTCAATTCGTTTACTCACATGCAAATATATAAATATGAATATACTCGCATAAAAAATTAAATCACAATAAAACATGGTAACAATATCATTTCACACATCAAAATTAGCCTTCAATGTTCAAACACAAGCACCGATCAATTACTTTAACCAAACACATAATTTCACAAAAATATTCTGAATTACTCGAATAGCAACTCACTAATATTCCCGAAAAATCATTGAATCAACGGCTCACCCTAGAACCCGCAATCCACGGCCATTCACCAACCATACCAAAACACTGACACGGCGGCCCATTTCACAACCCCGGACTGCTTAACAACTTTGGGTCTCCAAGCAGCAGTCGCCCAACATGTTCACTTTGGCCCAATCTCGCTTTCACTTTTTGAACCGAATTTACCCATTAATGGGGTCTCATAAACACCAAAGAAGACATAATTTATTGAATAAACTATCAAAGATCCATAAATGTACCAGAATAAAGGTCTAGATTGTCACAAATCGGCTCTGTGTCTACGCTAACACTTTTATCCCATGTTTTGTAATGACTGCCCATTCCCCACTCTTTTTATCATCTCAAGTAGATTTAATGCCAAATTCCACACAAACAGCCCACTTCGCCCGCGCCATGGCCAACCCAACCCAGTACTTACACTGTCCCATGTTTTGGGACCGATCTAACAAACTCACCGCTCAAACCAACCGGGAACATCGAAACCCTTAAAATGGGAATAAAACACAAGTAGGAGAAAATCCTACCTCTTGAGAGGCGCTGCCAAACTACAAACTCTTGGTCCACGTATCAAGCCCGCGTAGAATGCTTTCCCTTCTTGCTCATCAACTAACGGTCCGATCATATTTCTGTAGTCGAGACTCTGTAGAATCACCATTTCGCTTCATTTCACTCCATCCTCCCATTTAAAAGTCACGTTTTGGCTTGTCAAATGGAGAGATGAAGCACTTATTTCAATTTAAGATCAGTGACTTAAAATCAAATCTCATAATGCCCATTATGTCCCTCCTTTACCAGATTGATATTCCTAAGACTCACCGCCATCCATTTGGTCATTTCTCTACTCATACACTTATGGTACATGAGTATATGTTATATGTGCCTTCTTTATAAAAACGCTTACGCACTCTAAACGCGATGCCTTGGAAAACGTGTCGATCTAACCTGTCTTTAAAATTACGAAATTTTACGTGCTGACTAGATTTCATGACGATCTGCAACGGTATGATCCGCTTTATCATCTGAGATCTAGAGAATTAATTAAGATTTGTAACTGTAATTACAATTCTCAGAATCAAAATTACGATTTTGCCCTTATTCCATAAATTGGAATTTCTCGGGTTTTACAAGAATTCTTCATGCTTGAAACACCTAGACAAACTTGACACAAGCTTGCAAAACTAAATGAGTCATCAAATATGACTTAGAGGCCAACAGGACCCGAATATGTCAATGGTTAATTATATCAGCATACAAAAAGGCCAAAACCTATTAAAAATAGGTCTGCATTAGTACTTTTGTTCACTAATCAGGAATTATCACCTGAATTGGCTCTCCTCACTCAACAACCAGCGATAGTCGTGACCGTATGTGAGGGCCATTTGAACCTGTGACATTTTTATGGATCAAGTTTACACAAATCCACTCAAACACTTACAATTCGGGTTGGCAAAATTATCCAAACCTCTCATGGGAGATAAGGAAAAGTACTCCACAAGAGCACAAATCAAGTCTAGAAGAGACCATGGCTGAATTGAGAAGAGCTCAAGCTAAATTTGCCATTGCTCAAGCTGAATCTAAAATATCAATGGCTGATATGGACAATGCTCAAATTGGTTTTCCTAAGTTTCATGCCCAAATGAGATGAGTCCACCTCCATAAGAGACAATGACGAATCTAGAGGCAACCATGGTAGAATAGAGAAGAGTTCACAATTGGTCAAGTCTAGAATCGAATGATTATTCAGGCTGGGTGACAAAGGTCAATGTCCAATTTCATCCATCACCAAGAGTTTAACAGATAATGACTCCAAAGGCCACTTCTCATACTCAAGCTGTGACCAAGATAGAAAAACCTCCACATATGAAGGATAAGGAGATAGAAGAGCCACGCACAACATGAATGAGGAACAACAAAGGAGCTCGCTTAACATTCGAGAGGTGAAGTTTTAAAGAAGATGTGGATAACAAAGAGGCACCCTGATGAGCGGTAGAAACTTGGAGGAGCTTATAAGAGAAGAGGTTGATGCAAATGAGTTAAATGAGCTAGCTGCTAAAGAAGATGAGTCAACTTCTCCGGAACCAAATGAGAAGTGAGAGTTGAATTAGACCATAGAACATTACAATTCACCATTGACAAGAGATTCTCATGGGTTTTGTGTGGTAATTAAGATTTCTCCCTAAGCCATTGTTCTTTAGAACTTTCGGTTGAGTAGAGATGCAAACACGAAGCTCTAAGAGTGTATTGTGGATTCTCAAGAGAGATTCATATGTAATGTGCAAGACTTACCATTGCTAGATGATTTCCAATATTAATTTGGGATAAATGATTGAATGTATAATGACTAAATTAAATGAAATCTAAAACCCAAGGATTTTTTTCATTTTTCCCTTCCATCCATTTATACGTTAGTTTATGATTTCATTAGCTCTGTTTTCCTGCTCTCACTTGATACATCCAACAAGGATAGGCCTATTCCCGATTTCCCGCCAATTAGTAACCCATCCTCATGGGATGACATCTACTTCATTATATTACTTGAGGTGACATCATGCGCTATGACATTAAGCATTTATTTATATATTATTATAACATGTTGCCTATTCCTATCAAGTTTTTATGATGCATAAGATTTGAAAGCCTTAGTTGTAATAGAAGATGAGCCAAGTTCTCCGCATCCCATATGACACGGCTGTAAAAAGAAAAAGTTGTGTTAATTTTCCAGAGACACTCTTTCAAAGGAGGTGTATGAATTGAAAATAAAAAATGACCACCATGTCCAGGAGGATGAGCACATTGTTCATTGAACATGAATTGGAAGCAACCATTATGACCAAAAAGAAAATGCCAAAATAAATGATCGTGGAAGACTATGTCGTTGTTATCAAGCAATAACCACCGACATTCTTATGATCAGATGGAGGAGGGAGTCAACATTCTTTCCGTAGTTTGATGAGTCAAGCTGGACTCTAGAAAAACAGAGCGCCTTCTCGTAGACAAACCGCTTTAGTAATGCTTCTTTCCTTTTTTTGGTGGTAGTTCTTAGTTAATTTTTTCTTAATAGCTCAGTTATTGTTTTTAGCTACAGCTATGTTTTTATCTTAATGTTGGTCCTAAGGCAGAGGTGAAATAAACGATCACTCAAGGAGTCCTTTTTCTCCTCCTTGTTTTTCTTATATGCTTATTTCATATAAAATGCTTGTTCAAGCTTAGTGGGGACAAATTGTGGTAGAATCGCCTTTGGATTTTCTTAGTGTCTTGTGTTTTTCTGTGTTATACATGTTTGTTTTTCTTTTCTTTTCATAGATGTTTTGTGTCTCTTAGTTGGATTTGGTGCATGCTATGCTTGCTATTAGGAGGATACTTGGAAAATTTTGAACTTCAAATTTATAGACCACTATTTGGGGATACTTACAGCTATTGATCAAGATTGCAAGATTACTGGGTATTTGGTCTGTCGCCCACTAAGATCTAGAATATTTCTACAGAACTGAATGCACGCCACTGATCTCATGACATACCTTGTCTAACTTCAAATAAATGACTTGCCCTGGGAGGATTTAACTTAAGCCGGCTGGACACCTCAAAGTGGTCATCATATATAAAATTCAGAAAAGCAAAAAGAAAAAAAGCTAAAATAAAGAAAAATAAATTTTAAAAACTGAGGAAAGAAAAATGAGAAAGAATGAATAAGTGAGTTGTTCCAGGGAACTGAGCACAAATTTAAGGGGCCTTTTAAAGCCTAATAACCCTGCGCTCAATCGGTTAGAGCTGATCACTACTGCCATACGCGTAAGATGGCTTATTCTGCAAGTAGGAGCCTGCTCTAGCTTAGTGTTCAAGGTGAAGTTTGAGGGGAACTTAATGCTCAGGGCCTCCCTAAACCAACTAATGGGGAGTCGCCACTGGATCCCCTTCTCGTGATGCAATTTTTCTGAGCTTAGCATTGCATCCTACTTTCTAGTTTCAAAGATAAATGAAAGGTGTTTCTTAAATTGCTTTAATATTATCTTCTGTTGAGTAAGTTGAGTTTGCTGAAAAGTCTGAACTCGCCTACGTTTGAGATCTAACATACCATTTTCTACTAAGCTCTTTAGGAAGGATTCATTAAGAAATTGAGGGCAAAGCTTGCCATGATCACCATGCCCATAGATGCCTAATCTTTAAAGATTTTAAATGTGTTGGGATCCCTGTAGTCTATATTGTTTCCATAGAAATTTGCCATGGTATTCTGCAAGCTTGTTGCCAGATTTAATTTCTACTCACATCATTTTAGTGTTTTGTATATATGTGTGTTTTTCCTTTCCTTGAGAACAAGCAAAGATTTAATTTTGGGTGTGTGATGAGTATCTTAAATACTCATTTTATCCCCATGTTTTGCTTAGGTTTTAGTAGTTTTATGAGATAAATAAGTGTCCTAATGCTCTCTTTTCTCAATTTTGTGATTAGGCCAACCATTAAATAAATGAGCAAAATCGAAGAAAAATCGGTAAAGTCATCATGTTGTCGCAGAAAACATGTGATCATTTTAATCCAGGTGATATCATGCCCTCATCACATGAGCATATTCTAGACTCGAGGGTTTCCATAGACACCAAGATCATGTATCTGGAGTTCGAATGAAGAAGTTAGCAGAAGGAGTAAAATGCGGAACCTATCGCGAAGTTGAGAGCAACTCAACACTAAGGCGTGAGGGTTTCCACGCTCTAGCGTGAGCCCACTCACACTGTAGCGTGGGTATTCTCACACTCTAACGTGGTTTGATTTCTTCTTCTCCAGTAGCTCCCAATTTCTCTACCTCATAGTGTTAAATCCGCCACGCTAAAGAGTGGATGTCGGGGCCCATGTTTTTGTTGAAGCCCATCTCCTCTCTCTGTTTTTGGCCAGATAAAAAGAACTATTTTAGGGAATTTTAGAGGGGAGTTCGGGAGCCAAAGATGGGGTTTCTCTTTGCTGCAAAGAGGGAAGCCCCTAGGGTTTCTAAACCCTAGGGCAAAGCTCTCTTTAGGAAAAGAAGAAGATTGAAGAAGAAAATGAAGAATTGAAGAGGGGATTGAGCATTTCATCTTCCATATAGGCTATTTCTTCTCCTCTTTATGTTTTCTTTTCTTTGGTCAGATTTCTCCTCTCTCCACATGAAATAACAAGGTCATTTTCTAAATATTTCATGTAGTCTAAACAATGAACTATGTTGTTTAGCTTTGATCAATATTTGTGCTCACTTCCCGATTCTACTCCTAATTCCGAATGGCGGATCCGAATCGAGTTCAAGGCGAGACTATACCGGGACTCTTTAATTGCTTTTTTTCTAGAGTCGAACTTATAACAGAATCAAAATAACATATATATTAAAATAAAACTAACCACCGTAGTGGTGTTTACAAAGTACTAATACATACAACTCGAAGTCCCATTTACGATACATATACACAACAACTTTACATTTCACTACTTATTCAGAGCGCAGAATCCCATCGTGATGAACCCTTACTAGTGTGTTGGCCCAAATTGTATGAAGTTTCGGGATGTCTTTTCCGTAATTTCCACACGGATTTAAACTGCTGTTTTACTTTGCTGTGGAACATATCTTATAATCACATCGTACACACAATACATCAATCATAATAAACATATAATAGTACCAGATATTAGAATTTTCATGAATTCATACAAATTACACTTACATACAATTATCCTTGTAAATAAACTTATGCTTATTTAGATCTCTTGTGCTAATGCATCAACTTAACTTATAGCAAATTTATACTTAGATCAATCGATGGTAGCCTTATTCTTATTCCTATCTCCTCGTAGGACACATCTTATACTCATTCCCATAGACACATACTTATCTTCGTATTCCTCGTATGCAGATCGAGCTTATACATATACTTATACTTATCTCCGTAGGACACATACTTATCTTGATTCCTCAGATACGGCACTCAACTTATACATATACTTGGGACGGAGGTACTTATCCACATACCATACTTTATCTCTCTTATAATTGTCTCGATCTCCCCGTAGGAGTTACAGAGCTTATGCTTATACAGAGGTACCCTTAGGTACTACAAGGCTTATACTTATACCATACTTATACTACGGAATTTACACTTGTTCGGAGGTACCCGTAGGCACTACAAAGATATTACTAACGTATATCAGTATTATGGAACGGTTCTTATACCTAAGTACTGTAAGTAATTACTTGTTTAAATGTCCCAAAAGACACGTACTTGTGCTTATATCAAACTTATATTTAATTAAAAGTACCAGAGGGTATTACTAACTTATACTCATACTGGGTACCCGTAGGTACTACCAGTTTATCCTTATCCTGAGCGCCATATTTGGTGTACCAGGTACTACGTAGAAATTAATCGTATACGATTCGTGAGGTACTACAAACGTATACTTTACTCTCGTATTTCTCGACTTATACGTGTATACGGAACTTATACTTGTCTTACTGAACTTATACTTGTGTTACAAGAGCTTATTCTTTATTTCCTCTTGACTATTATACTTGTATTAATGGAACTTATAATTGTCTTATACGGAACCGATACTTATGTTACAGAGAGAGTTTATCTGTAGATTATTTCGATCTTACCAGACATGTGAACTTATACTGTCTTACTAACTTATACTTGTGTTACAGAGCTTATTCTTGTATTTTTGATCTTATACTTGTATTACGTATATATTCTTGTACTTCTGATCTTGTTACCTGAGCTGACTCTTGTACAAAAGTACCATGTAAAATACAATGTATCTATTTAGCTTAAAGTACCCATAGGTACTACTGGACTTATACCCCATATATTTAGCACCAAAGAGGTATCACAGAAGATTTTATCGCATGTATACCCATAGGTACTACGTATCATACATAGGTAAATTGTAGGTACATCTGATCTTTACCATATTCATTACCTCTTACTCTTAGTCTTTATTCAGAACGACATATAACCTGCGTTGACTACCGCACCAAACATAAGAAATGAGTAGGACAGCACAATAAGTTCAAGGTACACAAGACAGTGTTTAGCACGTGCCAAGTGAAAGGTCGAAGATCAACATGAGGTCAGAACACTAATCAGAGTACCAAGCATCGAACAGAGTGTCAGAAGCATTCAATCGTGAGTACCGGCACTCAAACAACGTGCTCGCTCACAGAGGTCGAGCACTAACAAGAGTGTCGAAGCACCGATCAGAACGTCCACTCATTTATTTTTCGGTCCTAGGTAGTCAAACTATCATATGTCTTTCAGAACTCATAACCTATCTTTATCACATTCTGTGTTCATTCCATATTGCTTTTCATGTTCATGTTCATGTTTCAGCTTGCTTATATTTCATATCATATTCATGTTTCATGAACATGTAATATACATATTGCATTTCCTATATTTTTCGTTGTTATCATTACATATGGCATTTCATATACTTGTGTTGCATATTTTAAGTGTATTCTACACACACATCATTCATGTATTCTTGTCCTCTATGAATCTATTTACTTAGAAATTGGAATCATTCCAATTGATCATCCAAAGAAAGTTATGACATCATGCCAAACTAGTCAATTCTACCAATATTACACTAAGGATAGTTTGTGGGCTACCTATTTTTCCGGGGTCAACCCATACCTTACACTAGTTCTTTGTATTCCATTTGAAGCTAAGGTGCTATGGTTCTCTCCAACTGAATCACCCAAATCGGAGCACCGATGGTCATGTTATGTCCTAAACAACCCTGACTACTCTATGTTAAAAAACGTAATCCAGAATCGGGTTTCGAACATAAACACTGATAATTTTGGGCTACATAGAATCCAATTTGGCATATCATTTCAGATGTTATCTTCCTGAAGTCTTTGTTTAACTATCAACTTGAATCACTCAAATCGAATCATAAATGACCAAGTTATGGCCAAAATATGAACACTGGTCAAAATAGAAAACATAACACTTATGGTACCAGTACCACTCTGTTCGGTACTGGTACCGCCCCTCAAAAATTGCCCAAAATGTGTGTTTTTCTTCCATTTTTCCATATTTTGCTACCCAAATCAACTCAATAATCAATATACACTTCAAAACCACTCCATATTCATCTTGTAACCTCAATTATACTCAAATCATCTTTCAATACACATCTTTCTTCAAGAACTTTTCATGAATTATTCCTAAAACAGATTCTAATATGGGTCATAACCCATACACACCAAACATTAAAGATTTGTTAGGTTTGTTCTAAACCCTAACTCAATTACTGATGAATCCAACCTCAAAGGGAGGATTCCATACTCTTGATCCCATAAGAATTCATTCTAGGGTTAGGTTACTTACAACCCACAACCCACAAACATGTATCCATACAAATCTATACAAAGTTCCATACTAAAGGTTAGAATCCATACAAAAATCCAATGATCCATACTCATAGTCATAGTTCCATACCTTTGGTTTCTTCCTTATTCTTCTCTCTTCTTCTTCTCTTCCTCTTCCTCTTCTCTCTTTTCCTCTTCTATTTAGTCTCTCAAAACGAGACCAATTGCTCTACGTGGGAGCCCTGAACTCCCTTCAAGAGAAAAATTCTCCTCTTAAGAGACCAATTCTGTCCACCTATCCACTTCTTAAGGCCATGTTTCTAAGTTTTCATTTTTAGCTATTTTCCCATTTTTGCTATTTAGCCCTTTCATTCTTTCTTTACCTATTCCATCTTTTCTCAAATTCCATAATGGCATACAAACTTATTGTTTATGCCTCTCATCCTCAAGTGGTAAATGACCAATCTACTCCTTTTATCTCGTGACACTTCTCGGATCTATCGTTTTATTTCTGAAAATTTATTTAGCTTATAATATGTTCTCAAACATGTCGAAAAACGACTAGGTATATTTTTGAGGTGTTACAATTTGATGTTCGATTTTCTTATATATTGAATGCCTGATTCAATTCCTAAAGCTTGTTGATGATTGATCACCATTAGCATGATTTGTGACCCAATTTGAGGTTGAGAAACAATAATTAGGTTAGACCATGAATGGAATGTCATGTTTCACCATAGAATAGAGATATTTGTGGGTTACATGTGGCTTATTGGGTTTCGAATGCTTAATGCATCATTGGTTAGGATGGTTTGAGGTAGAGATACATTAAAACCTTTTCCAAGGGTTGATTTTTATTGCTTGAGAAAGAATAACATGTGCTTAGGTTAAATTTGCTATTAATATATGGTTTGAGTGTCTTTGGGACCAAATTGAATCTCACCATAGGAATTTGTTAGAGAAAATCAAAATCCTAGGCTTTCTTGTAATTACATTTTTCACTTTGTATGTTAGATGTTTTAGTTTAGGATTCCTTAATAGTTTATTTTCCATTTGAACTTCACTCTTGTAGATCCAAATAAAGTTAGAATTACACTCGTAGATAGTAACCTACTCCTCGTGGGATGATACTTTATTTATCACTGTTACTTAAGCGATTGTAAAATACACGAGATTTCATTACATTTTATATAGCATATTTTGAGCCTATCAATCAGAAACATGTGATCCATAATATCATGGTTTGATTCCCTTGGTGGATGATAAATAGGGGACCCATTTTGATGCAAATACGTCACAAAAAACAGGCTAGTGGGCTGGAATACTTTGGTAGGTAATGGGCCTAATTTCTCTCATTGTCGGGAGGTTTTATACATCTCACAGTTGATGTTGTTTGCCCTTGTGGGAGTCTAGATGGTGTTTGGGAAATGATTGGATCTTATTCTATGTTTCACTGTGGGAGAATTAGGTGAAAGCGACGTTAGAGAAAGGGGGAACCTTGTCTCATATAAGACCAATTGTAACCTAATTGATATATAATGAAATCCTTCTCATCTGAGCTTTCTAGCCTCGTGACATAGGTATATTAGCCAACAGAACCAATTTCCTCTCTTGTGTCCCTGCATATATGTTGATTTATTTTTGTGTATTTATTTCTATCAAATTGCACTTTTACTGCAAATGGTCCATAACAATTTTTTGTTTTTACCTAAATTTTTAGATTCTAATTTTTTAAATTTTAAAAATGTATATACTTTTATTTAATTAGCATGAAACAGATAATGAGAGTTTCAATTGAATCATAAAGTATATGATTTTCTTACATTTTAATAACTTATTTTTTTAGTAGAAAAAACAACTTTAAGAAAAAGCTAAAAGGCTAAATATTTTTAATAATAATTAAGTATGTTTCATAATAGGACCAATTGCCGTTGTTGTGACGCCTGAACTGAGTTGCGCCTATAGGAATATAGAAGCAGTTGAGGCTCGTTTTCAAAACATCAGTTCTTAGAAATGTACTCTTGAGGAGTAAGCTGGGGATCAGAACAATAGAGAGAGAGGTATGAAGAGGATAATGATTTCTTTAGAGAGCGGTTTTGCTTTTTAAACAGCAAAAAACCAAAAGAAAGATAAGTTTGAGAAAAACCAAATTTGTCTCATGATATTCATGCGTAGGGGGAAATCCATTGATTTTCACTGAAATTGGGCTTTCAACCCTTTTTTTATCTTTTTCCTATGTAGGACAAGGTTCTTTTTTAAAAAACCATTCACCACTAACAAATAGAATATAGAAAACACTAAATTTAGAGAAGAAAAACAATTTTCAGAGAATACTAAGAACATATTTGGTTCTTGTTTTTAAAAACCGTTTTTAAAAACACAGAACACCAACTGAAAACTGTTCTTGTTCTCTCAATTCAGTATTTTCTGTATTCATTATGTTTTTCATAACAAGAAGAAAGAAACTAGGAACAAAAATAAACCCTAAGTAACATTTTAGAAGGCTTAATAAGGAGCCCGAAATAGTAATCCTTGAAGATGCATCTCAAGTCTTCTAATCATTCCTATCCGACGAGGAACTTTTGGGTGTACATCCATTAGGTCTACCATGACAAGATAGAATCATAACTCACAATCATATCAAAAAATGTTGTAAGCCATTTCATAACCACCCATATGTAAGAGATTGAGATTCTAAAATATTACAAATCATGATACTAGACTGGACTATAAATAGTACATACCCTCTTGACCAGGTGCTTCATCCTGTAGTAGTACTCTTTTAGCCGTTGATATATATATATATAAACTATACATGAAATTTATGTTAGTCATTTGAAAAGTTATTCAACCGAGCTCCCAACCCTTCTAAACTCCTTGTCTTCGGTTGTTTATGCTTTCCATGGTCACGTCCCTATTCTTTCCACAAACTTGATCCTAAATCCAATCCTTGTGTCTTTCTCGGCTAATCCCTCACTCAGAGTGCCTTTCTCTGTTTTGACCCTACTCTCAATAAAATATTTGTGTCCTGTCATGTCAAGTCTGAATATTCCCCTGCTCAGTCTAATCACCCGGCCACACCCATAGACACATATTTCTATGTCCCCGCTGATTATCATTCCACCTTGTGATTATCCCACCCCAATTTACTTCACCAACTGCCCACTCCCTGCCAGATCTCACACCTCCCATTCTTCCACCTCAACTGTCTGATACTCAATCCAAATCCTCCAACATTCCAACCCTCTTCCAGCTGCTGCACTTTCATCTCACCACCCAACTGATTCACTTTGCCCACCATCCTCCAACCTCACTGACCATAGTTGTTGGAATTTTAGGTCCAGCTCCTTTACCACACTCTCCCTCTCCCTTACTAAATCGTCATCCCATGCAAACTCGTGCTAAAAACGCCATCATCAAACCCAACCTAAAATATGGCCTCACCGCCATGATTTCTCCTTCACCAACGGCGTAATCGCTTCCCAAGCTCTTCAGGACCCAGCCACGCGATGTAGGAAGAATATGATGCTCTATCTCAACTGCATTCGCTCAGCCCCAAGCCCAAGGCAAGGCGCGTAATATATAATGGGCAACAAATGGTTGTTTCTCATTAAACAAAATCAAGTTGGCTCTATTGCATGGTATAAAGCTCGCCTTGTTTCTAAAGGCTTTCACTAACAACAGGGCATTGACTTTCACGAGACTTTCAATCCCATGATAAATCCGGTCACCGTTCGTACTATGCTTACCATTGCCCTCAACCGTAAGTGGGGCATTCACCAACTTGATGTAAATAATGTCTTTCTCAATTGGCATCTTTCCGAGGAGGTCTATATAGCGCAGTTGTAGGGCATGCCCAACGCCAATTATCTGCATCATGTATGTCGGTTACACAAGGCTATTTATGGACTCAAACAAGCTCCCCGAGCTTGATACCAAGAGTTCTGCACTTTCTTGCTCTCTCTGTGCTTTGTCACATCCCATCCAGACTTGTCTCTCTTTGTTTACTCTTGAGGTAATGCAATTTCATTCTAATTTTATGCGTTGATGATTTTTGATTATTACAGATTAACTCTCACTTGTCAATACTATTATTTGGGAACTTGAATCTAAATTCTCCATCAAGGATCTCGGGATACTATCTTACTTCTATAGAGTTGAGGTTTTGCCTACTTCCTCGAGCCTTTTACTATCTCAGCAAAAGTATATCATTGATATTATAAGCAGACATAACATGCTCAACTCCAAACCCGTCCCTACACTACTTGACGTAGGTACTTCTATGACTACCAATGATGGTACTGCGCCGATCAATGCCACCATGTACCGTCAGGTGGTTGGTGGCCTCTAACATCCTGACAGATCGTCCATATTTCACGTGAATAAGCTCTCCCAGTTTATGCATGCACCATCCGAACATCATTGGAGAGCATTCAAATGTTTGCTCCGTTATCTTAATGGCACAAGATCTCTTGGGATCCAAGCTTAAAACACTCCCATTATATTATATTTCTGGAGCGCAAAACTGGTCGGGTAACTCAAACGATCGCATTCTCCACATGTGCTTTTCATTTTCCTTAGTGATAATTATCGACCAATTTTCCGACATCGTTACTAAAGACTAACTAAAGTCCTAACAACAACTTTCAAAAACTTGTTAAATTAAACGATATATATGAAAATATGGCCAAGGGAGTGAATGTAAAACATCAAAACTGATTAGAAACAACAAAGTAAGTGTAATTGCTAAAATCGAAATGAAAAGTATTACCAAACACTCAACCCTTTCCGCGCACGGGTCATACAAGTAATGAGCTGGACCTTAAAGTCTCGGGACATCGTATCTTACCTGAGATTGTATGTTTCCTCTCTAATTCACCCTGATCACCCCGACATAAGGCTCTTCACTATTTAGGCGACCAAATGATGGAATAAAAATCAATTTAATTTGAAATAAAAACCGATTAAACTAATCCCAAAATCTACCAAATAAAACCTACTTAATTCTAAAAGGTATGAAGAGAGGCGTGGGATGGGGATAATTATTTACAAAAACGCTTTGAATTTCCTTGAAAGCACAACATTTGCTGAATGGATTTATCCAAGAGCGATGTAGTATAGCTTGGATTTCTCCATAAACCATGCATTTCACTAATTAGAGATCTATGTTCCTTTTAGAGCTATGAGTCTAATTAGTTATTTGTAAAATCTGACCCTCTTTAAGATTTAATTGTTTTTCTTTTCCAATACTTCACAACCATTTCTTAGGACTGAAGAATTCCTGCCCCCATAGACAAGATTATGCAAGCCTTCTCCAATCTAATTTGTATCTCATCCTTTAAATCTAATAAAATTTTCTATCTCTTGATTAGACTCTCATTGCAACACAGATCGATCATTCTATCAATGAGTAGACCTCTAAACATTAAACCGATATACCATCTAATTAATCCTCACTAAGTGAGTAAATTGGGTGACTACCTGTGGGTAATCTTTTAGAGTTCATTACAATATTAGTCTAACATACCCCCAAGTTACTCAGTTTTTACTTTAGGTCTCTGTGGTCACTCGTAGGGCCTCATAGGAATCAAAGCAAAGATACAAAATTTTTCCCCTGATATAAGCTACTAATATCTAAACAATTAATTAGTATTTAACAAGATCAATTATATAAATCAATTTTCTAATCCCACAAAATAACTCAAAAAATGAAAATCAAATGTTCAATACTTAATCCCACCCCTAGAGGTGTTTAATGTTACATTACTCGATCTCAACCACACCAGAATCAAACAAAAAGTAAGAAAATAAAGAAAGAAATCACATAAGGAGTGAGAGAAAATCCAGATTTTAGCTTCTCTCAACCTGTCTGAAAGAATGAAACTAACTGCTATACAGAACCCAAATCCTCTCAATAGGAAATAAAATCGCTTCTAAACTTGGTCTTAAAACTGATAAAATCAAAATAAAACCACAGTAAATTAAGGGTTTAGAGAGAGAAAACCCATGAGAGAGGTGTTCTCCCACCTTCCCTGCCCTAAAAACCCCAAAAATGAGTATTTATTGTTCTGGGGTGAAATGGGCTTTAAAAATAAAATATCCATTTAGCCTTCTTTTGGTTTTTTCCAAAGCATGTCAACACAATTTTTTCATCACTTATTATAACTAGAAAACTATGTCGCGATTACGCTTTTTTCTCTCAATATGATAAAAACGAGAAACCATGTCTATATTCATCCAACTGGTTCGGGCCATAACTTCTTCAAGCTTTAATTCGACTTGGCTGTGGTGAGGTGTCATGAAAGCTCGAATGCAGAATGTAACCATCAGTAGAGTTGGAAACTGATACTACAGAGATGATACATAAAATTGGATCTTCTCAATGATACAATTACATTAATTAACTTTCTTTTACAAACATTTACATCTTTCCTTACTAAATCACTTGC
The DNA here is from genome assembly GCA_016808115.1 of Tetrastigma voinierianum. NCBI lineage: Eukaryota > Viridiplantae > Streptophyta > Magnoliopsida > Vitales > Vitaceae > Tetrastigma > Tetrastigma voinierianum. Next base: position 35,014 of record JAEQBH010008835.1, on the reverse strand, counting down.
TTCCATGCAATCCTACAAAACCAAATTTAGAGGAAATACAGAGTTTCATGAATCGGACAAAAGATCAGCATACATGAAAGAACTTCAAAACATAGATGAGTTTTACACTCATCACTAATCCAATCTCCTGGAGTTCTACAGCAACGCATCTGCCACCATCTTCACCTGAGGTCAGCATTACCAGCCGCAGCCGCGAACTACAATGGGTGAAATATTGTTGTCGGAACCCAGCCTCGCCAATCTCTATTCCACAACTTGGTGCCACCTATCTCTCCACCAACTCAGATTTCACTTTCATGAAACACCTCAGATTGGATATCACTTGCTCATAACCTCGGTTCGGGCCGGTCCGAAATGTGGTGTGTTGTTCATATCTTGTCAAAGCCGCTTGCTAATGCACTACTAAACTTCTATCTCAGCTTTGCTTCTTTTCCTTATGTAACAAGATTTGTGTTATTTCTAGCACACCATTCATAAAAGGAGCATATTTCAGACTTTATTACCATTATATATTTGCATTCCTTTTCTATACCTTATGCTTTTACTACTTTGTCCCTGTACATATTTATACCCTCAACACTTTAAGAATAATGTTCTTTCTGAAGGAATATAATCAACTACAATTGCTAGACGCCGGAATCTAGAGTTATGGTCTATGAGGAACATGGGTTAAAGAGGCCTGTTTTGCAATGACCATCTTTAGAATGCCTACAGAGAGTGTTTTTTGGGATCAGGAACAACAAAGAGAGGAGTATGAAGATGAAAATGATTTCTTCAAAGAGTGGTTTTGCTTTTCAAACAGCAAAAAACCAAAAGAAAGATAAGTTTGAGCGAAACCAAATTTGTCTCATGATATCACGGCAGAAACCACTACTTTCATCAAATTAAAGCTGACCCTTTTTTTATCCTTTCAGACAATGTTCTTTTTAAAAAACCATTCACCACTAATAGAATAGAACATCTAAATTTGGAGAAGAAAACAATTTTCAGAGAACACTAAGGACATGCTTGGGTCTGCTTAAAACTGTTTTCAAACCGTTTCTCGTCTCTCAATTTAGTATTTTTTGTATTCGTTGTGTTTTTCAGAACAAAAAGAAAGAAACTATAAACCAAAATAAACCTATAAATACTAGGAGGCTTAATAAGGAGCCCAGCCAGTAATCTCTAATATGCATCTCAAGTCTTCGATCATCTATCCCCATGAGGAACTTTGGGCGTATGATTCAATGTGTTTCACTGCACGACACACACATCACTAATCATAATCAGCAATCATATCAATAAAAATGCTGTAAGCCATTTCCAGAACCACCCATATGTAAGAGATTTAGATCTCAAAATCTAACAAATCATGATGTCAGATTAGACTAGTAAATAGTACATACCTCTTCACCAAAAGCCATCCCCAGTAGATTTTTCAGTCATTGATATATATATATATATATATATATATATATATATATATATATATATATATATATATATATATATATATATATGTAAAAGTGTGTAAAAGGCAAAGTGGTGTCTGCAAATAAACTAATGATCGCTTCACTGGTCCTGACATTACTCTCTAGTAGTGTTTGTTGACGTCAAATGAATAGTATCGTATATGTGCATAGTATCGTATACATGAATAGTCTCAGAACAGAAATAAATATCAAATGAAGAACACCAGATTATATGAAACCTCTTCAAGATGAAAGGAAAACCACGTATAAACTCCAAACAATTCTTCATCATCACAGTGGTATGCAAGATAACCTCCAGTAATATATTGATCTGGGTATACTCAAGCAAATATAGATAACCTCACACTCCCCAGGGGAAATCTCACTGAGGCAACTTTCAATCGAGTCTCTGCCTCTCTTCGCCTCTCCTTCTCCTCTTCAAACGTATATAAATCTCCTTTTCTACCCCACCCCATAGCAGTGAAGGAGAAACTGACTATACAAGAGATAATGGAAAAAAAAAAAGGTTGGTCAGTGGGAGACACCATCATGGAAAGTAGATATGTGATTTAAGGTAGAAATCTCCACCTAGATCCTCAATGATCCTATGCCGCGAGCCTGACAACTCCAACTTCCTGCCTAGAACACTTTCACATCATGTTAGCTGTATTTTTACCTGTGTGGATCTTCTTCAATTAGAATCATTTTAGTCTGAGTTACCACAATCTAGTCGGATATTCATCTCTATATGTTTATCCTGAAGCACAGTGGTATTATCAAGAATTCTATTGCACTTTAGTCGCCAATGATACCATGATAATTATCTGGTCAGACTCCGTGTCTTTTAAAAAAAGCCTTTTATCTATACTACTTCTTCCACTTCATGTGGTAGCTATATACTCAAATTTTCTTGTGGATAAAGCCACACATTTTTGCAACCCTGATCACATTATGACTTCCTACAAAAGCAAACAAATAACCAAATGTAGATTTTCTGCCATCAAGGTCATCACGTATTATTTCAGATTTAGTATCCTTTAAGAACTGGTTTTCCTTTTCCAAAACTTAAACAAAGTTTGGAAGTTCCCCTCAGATATTTGAAGATCCATTTTATTGCTTCCCAATGCTCTTTGTTAGGATTTTCCAGTCCCGCTACTACCCTATTATACAGCAAATGTCCGCCTTACATACCATAGCATACATGAGACTTCCTACCGTTGACAAACAGGAATAGCACCCATTTTCTCTTTGTTTTCTTCTTTTTGTTGAATACCTAATTCCCCTTGTTGAGTTTGAAAATGATCACAAGAGGCGTTAACCTGGCTTACCTCTTTCATGCTGGAAATATTTCAAGTAAACTTGCCTAAATATATCTTTCTGCATAGCCACGCCTATTTTTCTCATCACTAGTGATTCCACTCCAAGATTTTTAGCTTAGCCAAGATCCTTCCTATCAAAGGACTCATCCAACTATTCCTTCAATTTGGTCGAGCCTGAGTCATTTCAATTCAACTATCAAAGATATCATCCACATATAATAAAGGGTGGATAATAAACTTCTCACCAGGAAATCGTTTGAAGTAGACATAGTAGTCTCATGCGCCTTGGTAAATTCAGACCCAACATATGAATGAGTCGAACTTTTGCATTACTGCTGGTTTTCCAACCCATACCGACTTTTCTTTAATTTGTAGACTAGGTCTTTTTTCCCTTTGACTTCAAAGCCTTTTGGTTGTTACATGTAGATCTCTTCTTCCTAATCACTATGGAGAAATGCAATTTTAACATCTAACTACTCTATCTCGAGGTCTTGATTAGTTACCAACCCTAAGATGATCCTGATTGATGATAATTTTACAACATAAGAGAAAATTTTATCAAAATCAATACCTTTCTTCTAGACAAAGCCTTTCACCACTAAGGGAGCTTTGTATTCCACCAGGCTCTTTACATCTTTCAGCTTGTACACCCATTTGTTCCTCAAGTACCTTTGGGGAATTTCAATGAGCTCATATATATTGTTCTTTTTTGGATTTCAACTCTTCTCAGATGGCTTTCATCCAACTGTCTTATCTTTATGAGTTTCAGGCTTCTCGGGAAGTTTCACTTCTACCTCATCGTCAACAAACATGAGGATAGTACTTGGCTTGTGCTTTCGGTTTGATCTTCTGAGCCGCAGTTATTCATTCTCCTATCTTGAAACCTTCTCCCTCTGATCATCATGCTCCTATGATATGTCATCACCGTCATCAATATTGCTTCGGAGTATCACCTCATTCTCGAGCATTTTCTTCACCTAAACAGTGGGAGGATCGAGAAGTCAAGATCCATAGCAACTCACCAACTATCAGGCTTTAGAATCTTCTATCATTCGATCTTCTACGAAAGACAACATCTCTACTTCTAATAACTTTCCTCGTCTCTGTCCCAAATTGTAGCCAAACCTCATTTCCATAGCCAAATAGAAAATGCAAGGTAAAGTTTTGTCATCTAGCTTCTCGACCTCTACTACTTGCACATGTATAACGCTTTGCAACTAACACCTCTCACACGGTTCTAAGAATTCATTCAATTCACGCCTCTTTTTGGGGATGATCAAAATCAAAAAGCAAAGTCAAGGACTTCATTAGATAACAGAAGTAAGCTACGCTGTCTCCCAAAATGACTTAGGAAGCCAGAGCTCCCAACATGCAATCGACTTTCCACAAATGGTGCGATTCATCCTTTCACACCATACATTGTGTCGAGGGGTGACTGGACCGCCTTTTCATGCCAACCTACATGCTGGCATAAAGAATCTCTGAATTCTTGGGAAATGTATTCACCTCCATTATCTGTACGAAGGCACTTGAAGTGCTTCTCGATTTCTCTTTCCACCATGGTGTGAAACTGTTGAAAGTTCTGGAATACCTGGTCTTTTGACTTCAACAAATACACCCATGTTTTTCTTAACGCATCATTAATAAAGGTTACAAAATATTTGTATCCTCTTAGACTTTCGACTTGTATGGGACCACAAACATCATAATATACAATTTCTAGTATTTCTGACTTCTTGGTAGATTTGTCACAAAACAAACTCTATGTTGCTTCAAGCAACAATAATCACAAGGATTAAGGATCAAATTCCTTGAAAAAGTGGAAACGGATTTTCACTGTACCTCAGAGCTCCCTTTCACATGTGGTCAAGTCTCTTGTGCCAAACTTGGTGTGAGTGAATCATACATACATTCAACCCATTTTTTTGCATATCTTCCTAAGGGTCTTACAAACGCATAACAAACTCTCTCTTTCTTCAACAACCATCGTTCCTGTGAGTTTACATATACCATTTCCCGAAATAATTTAAAAGCCTCTTTATTCAAGGCATTTTGAACATCAAGTTGTAACCGAACATGCCCTCACATCTCTCAAAGATCACCGTAACCTACATTGGTCCGTATGCAACATTCCAATTCTACACATTCGAGTTGGTTGTGTTTCCCATCTTTACACACCTAAAGTCTCCTCTTCATGTAGGCTGTATCAACACCTCATTTAGCATAAAGATGGTATTTATCACTGGTAGTGATCAACCACCCATTCAATCATCTGGTCATCGACATGTAAGCATTCTTCAACGACAATTGCAACATCTTCATCACTGCATGTGAATGGAGTAGTGGTGTTCTTGTTCTCCATCTTCTTCCGAAGGTTTCAATTTGTCTCACTTCTTCCATACTCGCAATTTTTCTTCATGTGACCTTGTTTGTCGTAGTGATAACAAGCGTAGTTTTTGTCTCTTGATTCCGACCTTCCTCTGGATCTGTCGTTCTGAGGTCTTGACATTATGCCTTTGCTTCTACCTCTATTTTCTGTAACCAATGCTTGTGACTCATTGTTGGCAACTTTGTTTGTCTTATTATAAGACAACAAAGATCCTGACACTTGCTTAAATTTTAAAGTGTCCTTTCCATATTACAAGGTAGTCATCAGATTTTCATATGAAGAAGGTAGAGATGCCAATAATAGTATAGCCTTATCTTCATCATCAAAAGTTATTTGAAATTGTAACAATTGAGAGATAAGGCCATTGAACTTACTCAAATTTTGTAGCTCATCTGTATTTTGTGACATGCGCAGACTGTACAACTCCTTCTTTAAATATAACTTGTTTGACAAGTTCTTCGCTACAAATAATTCCTTTAGTCCCTCTCAGATTCTTATGCAGTGCATTTCCACGATATTCTTCCAGAATCGGGATGGGGATGCAGGCTATGTGAAAGGAAAGTGGGCCGGAGTCTAAATCTCAAAGTTCTTCACCATAAGATTATCACATTTCTGGGCGTTGATCCGGTGCAACCGACCGATGTTGAGAAACGTGCAGTGGGTTCCTACACGCCAGATCCAAACACACGCTCAATGGCACTGATGTCTCCACCCTTCCGCTTCCACTAAGGTGGGTTTAAAAACACCGTATTTTCCCCAACTGAAGAAGCACCAACCTTCATTGGGAAAAGTCAAGTATTGTGAGGATCCGTGCCTTGTGTCTAGACCCAATTACCTCCCGTCGCCCACATCAAGAACCGCCTGCTAGCCTGTCAGATTAAAACCACGCGGAACCATCTGTGATGGGAGAGTCTTAAATCCCGTCTAGGATCCCAAGAAGCCAACATTTTCTACCACATTTGAAAAGTTATTTATGGATAAATATATTGAGGCGGAAAATACGCAAAAGGTATTTATCCATGAATTTCCTAGTTTCCAAATCCCTTACTTCTCAAAAGGACAATCCTTAATAAGGAAAAACATATTTTATCAGATTTTATCCCTTATTCTCAAAAGGATAATCCTTAATAAGGATAAACAGATTTTATCCCTTATTTTTTAAAAAGATAATCTTTGATAAGGAAAAACTAGTCCTTGATAAGGAAAAAGAAACCTTATCACCAAAATCATGAGATTATATTTCCTAAAATCAAGGAGGAATTCGAGTATAAAACAAAGACTCCCCCCGAGGGAAAGGTATGCAATTCCAACTGTCTCAACCTCCTTCTTCTTCCTCTCTATATTGCTGACTTAATCATCAATCATCGGAGAGGCTACAACCCATCACCGTCAGCCGGATCCCCTTGTAAGTTCATATTGCGACCGCTGATGCCACGAAGATCATTTAACAAATTGGTACAATGTGTCCGATGGAACTGAAAGAAATTAGCGCTTACTTTAATGCTGGCGATTTCTTATAACCCGTAACTAAATATACAAACAAATCAATTCAATCAAAATATAATATAATTAAACCAAAACAGAAAATTAGTGGAAACTACTGGATCCATATAATAGTGAACTTGATTCCACAAAATTAATGTATTGTTTCAATTCCTTTATCTTGTAGCCTTTAATCTACCCTCAAGGATAGGAGATTTTTCTTTAATGGGTTTTGTTTACGATCGCACGTTAATGAAAATCGATTAGGTTTTCCTTTATATGTGCAGAACGAATTGTACAAGTTCCTAAAAGGCCCTAACTTTTCCTTAATAACTTTTAACCCTTAAACTTAATTTTAACAGGACAAGAGGAGGGAATTTCACCCGATAATTTCAAACATAATACACTAATCACCATGCGAATAATTGAAATCATAAAAACAAAAACTATAAGTACATGAATCAAATATTAGACATAATTTAAATATTCTCCCACTTGATTCATGTGCGACTTGGAAGTTTCAAAATATAATTTAATCAACTTGAATAGAAACAAATGTTACATACCATACATGAATCAACAACTTAATCATGGCGGTCACTTGCCCAGCAAGCGCCCCGATTCCTTCCATGTATTACAAGTCAATTCAACTCAATTATTTTAATAATAAGGCAAAACATAAGCTCGGTCATCTTTACTGCCTTGTTTCAAGACCCATACCCTGCAATCACAGCCAACAATGTGCATGCTATCAACGTGATTACCGTAAACTGCAAACCCAACAACAATCATGCACTTTAAAGTGTCATCCGTAATAATAATGTATAAAGCAACATAAAACACATATATGTTCATAATTAAACCGCTCTACAGACTACGAATGCCCATTCTCCTCAACATGGCCAATAAAATTCTTGGGCAACAATCCCTTAGTTAACTGAGATCCGCGATCATATGACTCCAAGTGCCAATATGCACAATGTATACTCTTGCTTTAATTCTTCTTTAATGTGATAGATATTTTAAATCCATATTGCACCTTTTGTGTGGATCTATCATTCTTAGAGAAGAAAACAATAATATTATCAATACCCTCACGCTTGGTACATCACGACAATGCCTAAACCCGAGATAAAATTCCTTACAGAATATTAATGATTGAATTGTAGCCTCAAAGCACGCACAAAATCTCTCGCTCCATGGAAGTAGTACGACGATCATTTTATCTCTTCCATGAAATTACCTATCGCCTAAAAGGAACAAATAAATGTGGATTTTCCGGTATCCACATCCAAAGATAGTCCAACTGAATAACCTATGACTTCTAGGTTATTCGACCTTCTATATATGAGCATATGTTCCTTAGTGCCTTGTAAAGTACCGTAGGACTTCTTTCCAGCTCAGTAAAATTCAGATCATTTTGATAACGGCCCAACATTCCGGTCAGCAAAACTCGATGTCCGGTCGCTACATGTTCAAGCGCATTAAACTTCCAACTAATCGAGAGGCATGTGAATATTTTCCATTTCTACGCCTGTATCATTTTGAGGACATTGAGTGAGATTCATCGAAATCGTCCCTCTTTTGAATTGGGAACCGACTAGCCGCGCTTTTATCCATTTCCATCTCTCTAAGACTTTATCGATGTAAGCTTTCGAGACAATCCTAATACTCCTCATGATCTATCACTTTCGAATATTTCTATCCCTATCACATAAGTTGCCTCACCCATATCCTTCATCTCAAAATTCTTAGAGAGAAACTCTTTAACATCACGCAACATGCCCTTATCATTAGCAGCAAGAAGAATATCGTCAACATACAATACAAGAATTACAAACTGGCTCCCAATGACCTTCATGTAGATACATGTGTCAACAGTGTTTTCTACAAATCCATAAGACAATATGGTATTATTGAACTTTAAATACCATTGTCTGGAGGCCTGTTTTAATCCATAAATTGACTTCTTCAATTTACATACTAGACTTTCCTTTTTGGTCCTAAAAGCCTCACGCTGATCCATATAAACTTCCTCCTCTAAATCTCCATTCAAAAGGCGGTCTCACATCCATTTGGTGAAGCTCAAGATCATAATGAGCTACTAATGCCATAATACCTCAAAGAGTCTTTCTTGATACAGAGAGAAAGCCCTTTATAGTCAATGCCATCTTTCAGTGTAACCTTGGCAACAAGTCCGGCTTTATACCTTTCGACATCGTTTACAGTCTCGGCTTTAGTCTTAAAGACCTACTTTACACCAACTCTTTAGAACCTTTCCCCGTAATTCCGTCATTACCCAAACATTGTTATCTCGTCATAGATTTCAACTCTTCTTTCATGGCATTATACCGCTTTAGAATTATTACTTTCCACGCTTCTTAAATGAGATTGGATTATCCATGCTCAAATCACTTTCATGCTCAAGTGCATACACAATGTAATCATCAGGAATAGCAGATCTTCTCACTCTAGTAGATCGCTTTAATACTACTTCCTGTTGAGGTTGCACTTGTTCATCAACTTGAACATTATCATCCTCTTCTTCATTGACTACAACATCATGATGTGGAGTATGAACCTCAGTATGTTGTTGTTCCCCATAATTACCATGTGTCTGTGCTACGCATCAGAACAATAACTCTCGAGAAGGAACATTAGATGCAGACGTTTCCACTAATGTTTCAATCTCTTATATTACGACCACTACTCCTATTGATGTTGCCATTCTCAATGAACGGTAGCATTACCAAACTCAAGTATCTCTCATAATCGCGGGATACATTTAAAATCTATAACCTTTAGACTTTTCAGGATACCCTATAAAGAAACCACTAATGGTTCTTGAGTCCAATTTCCTTTTCATGTGGATTGTAACCTCACTGCAGCCATGTACCCCAAACGTGAAGATGCTCAAACTTCGCTTCCTTCCCGGTCCACAGCTCATAAGGTGTCTTAGAACCGCCTAACTAGAATCCTCGTTATAAATATGCAAATAGCTTCCAATGCATACATCCACAATGAAACAGTAATGTAACTATTATTCATCATACCTCCCGACCATATCCATCGAGTACGATTTTCTTCCTTTCGCCACACCATTCTGCAGGTGTTCTGCATTGTATACTGCGCACAAATGCCCTAGATTCAAGGAACTTTTGCAAACTGATTCTGCAGATTGGCCCAACTTCAATGCTTTTTCCATAATATTCACTCAATTCTATCTCGATTCAATTACCTTAACTTTTCTATTTACCCGCCTTTCAACCTCAAAGAATAGAATGTCCAAACATCCACTGCTTGAGACTTTTCATGCAAGAATAAAGGTAACAATACCAATGATCATCAATAAAAGTAATGAGATTACTTTTCTCCGCCTCATGACTAACACTGTGCTGAATTGCCAAACATCTGTGATGAATTAAATCAATCAATCCTATGCTTCTCGTGGCTGATTTTCTTGATGTGCTTGGTTTGCTTTCCTTAATGCAATCCACACATACATTCCAATCGTAAAATCCAAATGAGACAAAATTTACTATCAGTTCATGATTCTTTCCTCGATATACATCCAGTCTTTTTATGCCAAATAAGTCGAGGATTCATCTTAGTACCACGCTTAACACCAACATCACATTCAACATTAAACAGGAATGTTAAATTCGCAGTTTACATTGAAACAACAATATAAGCATCCAACAAAGTACCAAAGACTCTAAAAGGTACCTCCTGCCGATACAACAGAAAAGCATTTATTTCCAATCCTAAAATCAAATCCCAAAATATCCAACCTAGAAACATAAATAAGATTTCTGGCACATTCTGGTACATAAAGACATTTCTCTAGATCCAGACGATAGCCTGTATCTAAAATCAATCAGAAGTTCCAATGCCTTCAAACTTGAGCTTCATCCTCGTTTCCCCACAAAGAAACTTCTTCACTTCCTTTATGGCCGGGATCGTAAGAAACCCTTTTGAAATATGTGAAATATATAGTTAATCAAAGATTCAACCACTCAAGTATTAGAAGGTACTTCAATTGAATCACTAAAGTACAATGTAAAACATAATGTATACCTTCTTCTCGAACCATGCCTTGCATGCTTCAGCACTCATTCTTGAAGTTGTCCAACTCCTTTCCACGTAAATGACATTTCTTTACTTTTTATGGGACTTCACTCTTGAACCCTTCAAGGGTTGCTTTCCTTTCTTCTCTCTTCTTTCCCTATTACTGGGGTCTTGTCATTGCTGGCAACATTAGCATTTCTATGAACAATCAAGTGGGCTTGAGCAGGGTTCAATTTCAGTGCAGCCTTTTGCCTTGCCTCTTCCTATAATAGCATGGCCTTAGTTTCCTGAAGGTTCCACTCTTTGCGTATTATAACCTTGACTGAACCTCTCAAACCGCCTCCCCGAAGGATTGGAGAATGAATTGTACCAGAAAGTTTCATTCAATTCCATGTTCATAGCCTTGCTTATTTTGCCAATATTAACCATGCAGTGAGACATCATGCATTGATTGACTAAATGTCATATTTCTTAGTCGAGATCAAATTATGGAGAGTCACAATTACAGACTACTTCCAATAACATTCAGACAGGAAGTTTTTAATCTCAATGAAATTCCTCACATTAGTTGTTCTTGGCATGGAAGGTTTACATTATCGGGCTATGCTTAATTTCAAGAAAACTTAATAGCAACCGATTCGACCTTTCCCATGTCTCCCACAAACTTTTTCTCGCTCAAAAGATTAGAATCAAAGAGGGTTCAAAGAGCTTATTTTCCATAACTAGAGCTGTATCGATATAAGTTATGCCAAAGATGATACTTAATATACTGATCCACTCATCATAATTAAGCCCATTGAACTCCTGATTCCAATGGCGCTAAATTCTTTAAAGATGCCAAAGCCGCAAACAATTAATATCTCACACTTAATACCTTGAGTTAAACCATGTAACACCATAATTAAATATTACCAATACTTATTCAAATCTACCTTTGGGTCAACCTAATGCAAACATCATCAACATATAACACGCAGAAATTCAACTTTCATTAATCGTTAATCAAATCCAATTCAATACATATACCTTTTGGATGCACTCAATATATTAATTAGATGTGATGTAATAATCACTTAATTACATCAATATAGTAATGATCCACCTTGGGTGACTTTATAACTTTGCATTAAATGATCAAGCAACATTTACCTAACCTTAAAATGTCAATAGAAGCAATTTAAAAAATAATATTGCATACACATGATTAAATATTTAACTAACATACAAGTAGGCCACTTTGGTGACTAACACACTTTCTATAATATAAACATTTAATTCATGTGACAATAATTTAATTTAACTATTTAGTTTAATTGTTTTACCTTATGAATGAGCAGAAAATTTCAGTTCAGAACACGAAAAACGAACAGTTATTTCCGACTGTAAAACTGATTCGAAAAGTGAAACTAAGTTAACCCTAATATAGTGGATTCAAAAAACCCTTTCAAACTCATAAATGGGTTCCAGAATCTATCTCTAGAAAAAGTTATGGTCATGAATACGACCTATCTGCAGTTACGTGGAAAACCAGATTTTTATGATTGAAAACCCATTCAAAATAAAAATCACCTAATCATGACCATCATGAATCACAAGATTCAATATATGTGATTTTGATCCATGATAAATAATCTAAAGATTATTATCAACTCAAATAAAACATAATTGAATATTATATTATGTTTTTAAACATTACACACACAATCAATTAAACTTAATTTGGGTACTCCTAAATTTCATAAACCCTAATTTGGTGAATTAATTATTTGTAAGGAGGCTCTGATACCAATTGAAAGAAAATTTGCGCTTTACTTTAATGCGGAAGCGATTTCTTATAACCCAGAACCACATACAAACAAATCAATTCAACCAAAATATGGAATATGAGAATTTCTAAACTCCAAAAAGAAAATTAGGAAACTTACTTGGATCCATAATAGTGAACTTGATTCCCACAAAATTAATTTGTATTGTTTCACCTTCTTTATCTTGCACTTTAATCTACTCCTTGATGATATAGAGATTTTCTTTTAATGGTTTTTGCTTATAGATCGCATCGTTAATGAAACCGATTAGGTTTTCTCCTTTTATATGTGCACTTTAATTGTACAAGTTCCTAAAAGGCTCCTCGAACTTTTCCTTTAATAACTTTTAACCCTTAAACTTTAATTTTAACAGACAAGAGGGAGGAATTTGACCTACATCAAACATAATACAAGACTAATCATCACCATGCGAATAACACTGAAATCATAAAAATAAAATAAAAAACTATAAGTACATGAACCAACATTAGACATAATTTACCAGAACATCCGTACTCAATGATGATGAGGAGTATTTCTGGGTTTTTGTCTGAGGAGAAGGGTTCGACCGCAAAAGAAAAAGAGAAGCGGCTACTAATTAGAAAGAGAGAGCTACTGAGAGAGAGAAGAGCTCAGGGGTTTCTTTTAAACAAATGCTGTACTTTGGCCTTTTTTCAACTCGTTATCTCAATGCAGCCCTCTTATCCTTTGAAGATATGTTTTTTTTTTTTTTTTGCGCCGAAGCTTAAAGTCCCAGTAGGACTAGCAAAATTTGACGGGTTTAAAGCTAAGTATAATGTGTTTGACTGAAGATAGTGGGCCGTCTTGGTTTGCCTCATGTGGTGGGCCAAGTTGCACCTGACGCTGCGCCTATCAATAGCATTTTTCCCAAGGTCACTGTACTCACATTTACAGAAAGAGAGCACCAAGTAGCTCCAGAGTATGCAGAGTGGCATAAGCTAAAAGGCCTTTACAGTGTTTAATTCAAACTTTAATAAAAAACTACCCTCAACTCATAGATCTAGTCAAAGCAGAATCACTAAAAGATTATCCATTGGAGTTTTGGGAAGATTTAATTGTTTTCTTTCAGAATTGGTAAAATTCCCATGGCTTAAAATATGCATCCAAAGATAATGAAAAATAATCTAATAGCTGTAAGCTGATTGAAATGAGGTCTTACTCTGGCCTAGTGAACCAAGCTGATCTGGCTCTGGTAAAACAATACAGCAGCACATGGTGAGAAGGGCACTGTCTGAGGGCATGACTTTCTACATCAGGAGCCAGATTTCATGTTACAGAGCTGAAATTTTGATAAAAATCAAGTACTGTTCTATGTCTCAGACTTGAATCGGTTAAATTCATGCTGAAGTAGTACTCACTGATGCAAATAGTAAAAACACATATATAAAAAGAAAATATATTATCCTACTTTAAACTATAAATATAAATATATATTTATAAATTATGGTTATTATATTTTTCAATTCCTATCTAGTTTTTAATATTTCAAATATTATGTTTCATAAAATTTAAAATATTGAATCAATTAAATAAAAATGAATAAATAAATAATATCATAAATATTAAAATTATACATTTTTAAAAATTTATGTACCTACGAACATTGGTCCTAGATTTTTAAAATTAAAAGAATAAAAGGAAACTTCCTCACGTTGACCGTGACTGCGGCGGCAACGGGAGAAGTGGCCTTTCCTCTTGACTGGAGAGAGAAGATCGACCTCGAAGCTGGCTCCTGTGTGCGAAAACCAGAGCAATCAAAGTCCAAAATTATGGAGGCTATTTGAATTAAAGCCGCCTCGAACTCTCCTCCTCCCTCCTCCTCCTCCTCCTCCGCTGCCATGCATTGGAGAGCTTTGCTTGTTGTACTCCATCTGCTATATTTCACCAGGCAAAAACTCTGGTTCTTCAACTACAACACTACTCGCAAATTCGTGACCGGCTATATTGCCGGTACTGACCGATGCCCAAGCCAAAATCGATCTTATTGTTACTAATTTATTCGTTTGATCCTCAAAGCATTAACGACGAAATACGAACATGTAAAAATGCTTGGCCTTTTACGATTCATAACAATGAAAGAATATGTAGAGGAAGGTTGAAAAGGCTGGCGAATCACTACATAACCTGTTTTATACTCCTAATTTTCATCAAGTCCTCGGTGATAAGATCGATTTTGCTTATCAATGAATAATTTTTCTTATCAATAATATTTTAAAAAAATAAGGGATAAAATATGTTTTTTCTTATTAAGGATTATCTTTTAAATTTTGTTTTCTTTATTAAGGATTATCTTTTTAGGTATTTTTCATCTCAATATATTTATTCATAACGAACTTTTCAAATGTACAAATTGTCAACTGTAGCACCCTGATCTTGGGATGGGATTAAGACTCTCCCCACAAATACCCCCCCCCCCCCCCCCCCCCCCTCCCATATATTTAATATGACAAATTAACTTGAATCGCTTCATGATGAAGTCAACATAAACACTGGATCTATTGAATAGTAAATTTAGACCAAAACGCCATGATACTCGCAATTAGCAAGTGATTTTTTTGGAGTAAAACCAAATGCGACTTGGCCTTAAATCTCTTACTCCAGTAAAGCCATATAGAAAATGTGTCTCGATGGTGTAATAGCTGTCCTTATGTACATTAACTTCCAAATGAGGTTGCCACATGTCCATTGTTTTACGATGAACCGGTTCGATCGATTCGCTCACATTGATTTTAACTATTAAGACTCAAACTTAATTCAATATTTGTTTAAAAAGAAACCCTTAACTCTTCTCTCTCTCTGTGTCGGCGCTCTCTCTTTTTCCGACAGTAGCCCCATCATCGTCCGTACGGATGTTCCATCAGACCGATTTTGTCTTGGACATCGGTCCGGTACCTGCAATATAGACGCCTTGGTGGTGTTGTAGTTGAAGAACCACGACTTGGTGGTGTTGTAGTTGAAGAACCAGAGTTTCTGCCGGTGAAATATACCAGATGGAGGTACAACAATGCAAAAGCTCTCAATACATGCAGGCAGAGGAGGAGGAGGGATTCGAGCGGCTTTTATTCAAAATATCCCCTATATTTCGACTTGATATTTAGTTTTCTTGGAAAGACCGGCTTCGAGGATAAGTCTTCTCTCCGGTCAAAGAGGAAAAGCTTATTCTCCGGTTGCCGCCGCAGTCGCTACTACGGTCAACGCGCATGAGTAAGTTCCATTTTTAAACTTTTGAATTTTAATTATTAAGGGTGCGTTTTACGGTACTTTGAAATGATAAATATTTGAAATAACTTATAAAATAAGTTATAATTCTTCTTCTATACTTTTAATTTTAAAACCGCTACAGTGGTCGAATTGTTTAGCATTAAAATATATAATTTAATATTTATACATGGCTATTTATTTATTTTTATATAATTGATTCAATATTTTAAATTTTATGAAATTATAATATATAATATTTAGTATGTATTATGAGCGAGCGGATCATCAATCGTACAGTCACGTTATAAATATATATTTTATATTTTTAAAATTTAAAAGATATATGATTTAATATTTATAATATTATTTATTTATTTTTATATTATTGATTCAATATTTTAAATTTTATGAAACATAATATCCATAATATTTAAATATTAAAATTGAATAAAAATGAAAAAAATATAATATTATATTTATAATCTAGGTTCATATTTATAGTTTTCATATGTATATTTTTCTTTTGTATATTATTGTTTGTATATATTTACACAAGTGGGACCTGAGTTCATCTCTGAGTTTGTCATCAAGTAATATTTGATTTTTTTTACTCTCATATCTCTATGAGAGTCCACAACGAAAAATCAATCACTTGGCCTTGGGAAGACTTTATCACCCACTAAAGCCATAGAAGGATGGTGTACAGCTGTCCTTATGTGCATCAACTTCCAAATAAAATGCCACATGTCCATTGTTTTATGAAGTGGAGTGATCCGTTCGGTTTAGGAGCCTATCCGGGTTAATGCTTTAACAGGACCAGAAGATCGGTCGGTCGACGGTTAAATCGATCCGATTTTTAAAATATTGATTTTTTAAGCTATTTGTGTTGTTCTGATGCATATTACGTGAGGAATTTTCACAATTATAGAAAAACTGTTTCAATTAGCTAAAAATGATCGGGTTTTGAAGTTTCTATATAAAGCCTGATAGTTTTCATAAAACTTATCAAATAAGCTTAAAATAAATTTTTATAGCTTGATCATAAGTTCTTTCAAACACCTATAATTTTTTATCTAAAGTATTTTTGATAACTATTCATCCTCTATCAGCTCTGAATTAGGACTAATTAATAGTTTATAACAGCTCACTAGGGTTAAACAATAGGAAGAAACTACAATCTATCGCTTTTTCCCATGGACAGATTGTAGCTTATGCTCTTATTAAAATATCTAAATTATATTTTTTATCATTCTCTCCCGCTTTTATATGTCCCTATAGGTAAATTAACCTTTTAATAAGGTATTTCTAATTAAGAAGTAATTTATATTTAATCATAACTATAGTTATATTAGCTTACCTGCTGAACTAAAATGTACACCAAGTATCTTATTGCTTTGATTGATCTAAAAGCACTCGATGGATCAAAAATTTAAAAAGTTGACACGTCATTTATGTAATTAATTGTAATTTTAATTATGGTCAAGGATAAAGACATAAATAGATCAGAGATTTTCATGTTGTTGCTGTAAAGAATGTGTTCTTAAAGCATAATTTTGAAATTGTTTTCAGAAATAAAATTAGGTTCAAAAAAATTTTAAAAGAAAAAGAAGTTCGTAGAGATATACAAAATTGGTGTGTAAGATAAAAGCTTTTTATTTATTATTCTTATTATAATTATTTCTCAAAACATTTTAAAAAACAACTTCAATTTATTTTTAAATTATTAAAAAAGGAAAGTATTTTCAAGCACAGTTTCTAATCAGATGGATTTTAATTATCGAATGATAATCACGTTAAATAATTGTAATAACATATACGAACATCTTTAAACAAATGTAAGAAATATTTGACTTGAGCCAATATATATTACTAAATCAGGAAAGATATAAAAAACATATTTTCTTAATTATACAAATAGATCAAATATCATTGATAGAACATACCTTGTTTGATATATATATATATATATATATATATATATATAGATATATATATATATATATATATATATTATTATCTTAGAAATACTCTATATGATATTCTTTTATAAAAAGAATGTGAAAATAATATGAAATAACGACTTGGAAATATATTTTAACGCAATAATGATATCAAACGCTTGCGCTTTGGAAATTTGATTCACTACGCGATTTGTAAAGTCACATTGACAGTCTCTTAAATAGAGCCGGCGAGTTTTTTTGTTCTCGTTTTGATTATTTTGTAAAGGCCTTTTGGCACCTATTGTTTACATCTTGTATACTCTTTCACGGGCTGCTTTGGCAGCTCTCTTTCTCATAAATTTCTTTTAGAAACTTATATATTCTTAAATTATTTAATTGTTATATCGATGCACCAAAATAAATAACATACATTTGGATTCAACTCTTTTTTTATTTTTCTTTACTTCCATTTCTTAATTTTCTTTTCCTCCCAAAATTTATGGAACCAAACATAGCTTGAGTTGTCCTTGAGGCCCGACAAGTGGTAAAGGGTGGGCTGAGCTACTGGTGAAATCTTATGCTCGAATTTTTGTAAGAACAAAGTATTACAATATAATATGCAAAATAAATAGAAGACAAAAAAAAAAACATAGCTTGAATTCTTTTCTAGGAATGATATAATACACATCAACATACCATGTTGAGTTACTGAAATGTCTTTCTAGAAGTTCAAAACTACATAAATGCTTTTGTATGCGAAGTTGCCGACCTAAGGTCAAATGAATTTTTTTTGTGTTTATTTTTTTGTTTGCTAAGAATCTCTCATCTACAATGAACTCACTTTAATGATTCTTTTTCTTTTCTTTTTTCATTTCATCTCCTGCAGAATCATCCGCAAAGTTTGGGAATTAAACATGAAGAAGGATGTTGTGTGCCTTATTTTATCATATCCTCCTTTGAACTCCCAAAACAATGGAACACAAAGAGGCTGGATTCGAGATGTTCTGGGATTACTCAGAAAGCAAGAGAAGCACTTTACACACAGGAAAAAGTGAGTTCTTGAGCCTCTTCCGAAATGGATAAATTGCTTATCGTCAAATCCACGACATCAAAGTTCATGTTCCATCAGACATCCTTGTGAATATGTGTAATGGGTTGTCTCCAGGGTATCAAGCACCCTCGGAAGCAATGCTGGATCGGTGTATTGATGAATTTATGATTCGTCAAATTTCACAATATATATAAATTCCTGAAATTCAGAGGATTGTAATTTCAGAAGTAAATGATAAGAACTTCCTGGTTAGCTGAAGAATCTTTCACCATATATAAATATTTTGTCTCGTCATTCGAGTTGATGTCAGGTTTTGTTCGACAGTTAAAGATATAGAGGGTAGAATCATAGAACAGTTGGCTTTCTCAAATTCTGACAGAGGGGAAGCAGAGCAATTATTGAGAAGCCAAAACTTCTTAATCCTTCTCGACGACTTCCATCCATGGATAGAAAATTTGCATCACTTGGGGAATGGCTGGTGGAACTCAAACAACACTCAAAAGATAGTTTTGGCGAGCTTTCAATTTTATCCAGGGGTGCCAATGGATCTGGAGATTAGGAGAAATCATCATCTACATTTATGGGAATTATTTTGTGAATGTTGGTGAAGTTTTGCATTCTTCAACTATCCAGAAACTCGCTGTACTATGTGAAGAAGACAATGCTCTGGCTATTTACGAGCTACTGTTCTAATGGCAAGAGCCTAAAAGGTGTCAAGAATGTTCGTGATCTGGCAGCATGCACTTCGGTAATAGGCTTTCAACCTACATTATTACATGTCCAAGATAGAATTATAATAGTTCTTACTAATATTCATTCTGGGGCATTGAAGTTCAGCTGCAAAATGGTTTTACAATACGCATTTTACCTAGAGATGGAAGGAACAGACAAAGTGGGATTTGGTTTTGAAAGGTGGATGAAAGAAGACTTGATCGGAACACTTGTAAAAGGAGAACAGAGGTTCAACATCTTGTTGATGCCCCACTTGCTGGAAAGCTTTTAAGTAAATGGAGAGTCAGTCCGAATGCAAAATGAAATCCAGAAGGAGTTATTGAAGTTTTACAAAGTCGTAAATGAATCCACTACTTGTTGAACTAGATGGAAGAGGACTCACAGAGGCAATTTTTCAGAAAATGAGGCATGGGAGGAAGCTAATGAGATGTCTTTGATGAACAATAAATTCTCCAAGTTACCAGATAATCCAAATTGCCCTAAACTCAGAGTATTGTTCTTACAAGGTAACCATCGTCTAAGAGTTATTTCGTCGTCATTTTTCCAATGCATGCCTACTCCAAATCCTTCACTTGTCCGAAACTAGAATAAAGTCTTTACCACCATCTTAAGTTGGTCCATTCAAAATTCCTTTAAGAAATTGTGAGCTATTCATGGAGCTGCCACTGAAATTGGAGAACTCTGTCATCTTGAGGTACTTGATCTTGAAGGGACTGATATTTATAAATTTACTAGCTAAGCTGTTGGGAAACTCTGACAAATTTGACGCGCTTTGAAACTGCTTCATTTTGTGCTCAAACCAGCCACTGTAGAAAAGATAACTATTCGGGCCATAATCATACTTCCTTAACGCATCCAATCTGCTTCAATTGAAACAATTAAGCATAGATGTGAATCCTGAGGATGAGAGATGGAATGCTGCCTTGAAATATATTGTAAAGGAAGTATGTTGCTTAAAAAGGTTGCTTTTTCTTAAACTTCACTTGCCAGAAGTTTTACTTTTGAATGACTTGTGGGATGTAGCATCATCCCTAAACCTATCATGCATGAGGTTTAGATTTATTGTTGCAGACATCAGCTTATATATCTCTGCCTATCACATGAATCTGCAATTAGGTTTGAAGAACAAGAAACATGCTTGAAGTATTTGAATGGTGAAGGCACCCCAACTGAATTATATGCTTCCAACAGGCTACTGCATTGTTCCTAGATCGCCATTTGACAGTTACTAGTTTATCTGGAATTTGGAATCGAAAATACAAGAATCTAAAAATTTTGTGTGTTAAGTGAATGTGATGAGATTCAAACTATTCTGTAGATGCAGACAACATAGAAATGGTGTGTTTCATCACTAGTGTACTTGGAACTTCATTATATGAAGAATTTTATGATATCTAAAAGGGCAATCAAGTCAGATGCCTTCGCTGTCCAATCTAAAAGTTTTGGTACTGCATACTCCACCCTAAGTTGATACAATTTTTACTTTCTAGTCTTCATAGAACTCAACAGCTTAGAGGAGCTCGTGGTTGAAGATTGGGTCTGAAATCTGCACAGCATAGTGACTCAAGAAGTTCTTGCTGAAGGTGAGGGCCGCTACAGGAATGCATTCCTAAAGTTGAAGAGGTTATCACTTCATTACATGCCTAAATTGCCGTATCTCTGATGCTTTAGCAATTGCACCAGAATTAGAGTGGCTTGGGTTTCTATGACAAGCCCGAACCTCAAAATTCTCCACCTGGAGGAAGTGAGCAGTTGTAAATTGAAGGTGATAACAGGAGAGGCAGACTGGTGGAATGGATTGAAGTGGTATGCATCAGAACTGTTTCAGCCACCAAATCTGGATGATATCTTTTTTCCAATTGAAAGGTACACAGATTTGAGGACACAGCTAGTAGAAATCAATGATCAACTTCAAGCTCAGAAGCAAAAAACAGAGCCCTCTCAACAGTCAGGTTATTTATTTTCTCATTTTGATCTATCTTACTCACAGCTGCTACATTAACTTCCCTATCATATATTTGATCTCTCCCTAAAGGTGAATGATCTCCACACACCCATGCCCCAAAACATGGATGGGCAGGCACTGTTTGGGTTGCCCAAACAATATTTTTATTGTTGGGTGTGAACCTAAAGTCTCACAATGTCTCACATCGATTGGAAATGGAAGGCTAATTTTGGGCAGGCAAGCATGGATAACATCTAATTGGTATGTTAATTTTTGGGGGAAAAGTTTAAAAACAAAACTATGAGGACTTTAGGCCCAAAGCGGATAATATCATATCAATTTCGATAGGAAAGTTTTCCAACATTTTTATTATATGTCTTAGATGTGTCCAAGTTTCTAATGCTGTGTTTTAACCATGTGTGGTCTTATACTTGGTATGTTTCTCGGTTATTTGTCTATGACAAACAGGTCCTGGCAGGACTTCTGAGGGTCCTTCAATTGAATTTGTTTGAGGCTGAACAAGCTCAAAGCAAGTGGCGGCGTAGCTTACATATGCAGTACTACTTGTTAGCTAAGCTTAAGTTCTTATCAGCTGCTCCTTTAGGCTGAGAGGGACAATACAGCGGCATCCTTCCAGCAAAGTCACCCCTCTCAGATTTCCATCGTATTTGGCCTGGCTCCCAGGATGTTATTTTCCAAACAGCTGCTTATTGTCTTATTGATTGTTGTTTGTTTGCTTTACTTCACTTCATGCTTGGGCTTGGTTAGGGAGAAAGGGAAATTAGAAAACCTTGCAGAAACTAATGTTTCTGTCATCAAACCTTGGCTTTTCTAATCTTTTTATTAAATTATGATGTGGATCTCTCTTGTATGCTTTTGAATCCAGTATTCAAAAGCTTTCACATTCTTCCATTTTGTTTGTGCTGTTGAAAAGAGACGATCAATTTTATATAATGTTCGATACTTCTTGTCCGTGGAAGATGCCTTCCGTTCTCTCTTACCTATTATTACCTCCAAAACATTAAAAACTAGCGCCTTGTGTTCTTTCTTTCTTCCTGTTCACTTCCAATATTTGTCCATGATTCCGTGATACAAGAAAATGATCAGGATGAGCTGTGTTAGGTAATGCAGTTTGGAAGGAATATTTATAGTTCCAGCTCTTATATGAAGACCATGTGAAAAAGCAAAATATGTGCAGCTGGATGAGAGAGTAGATTCTGAAGTTGTAATTGTTCCTTCCAAGTGACATGGATTAGAATAGTATTTCATGAGTAAACATGGGTTCTCATCAGAGGTGGTTTTGTAACAAGTGATTGAGGAAGTTGAAAGAAAGATATTTATTTTTAAATCATGAGGGTGTTTTTGATCTTTTGTTTTTAGGTCATATTTAAAAAATTTCTTTTATTTTTCCTTAGTATTTTTCGGGTTCCAAAAGTAGTCATAGATTCAATTGCCAGTAAAAATATAGATAAGCAATATATTTTGAGAATTGCACAGCAAATTAAATTAGAATATCAGAGTCAGTAGCACTAAATTCCCAATTCTTCATGTTCAGAATATCAATATTGCAGCGACTAGAAATCAAATTAAAAATTCTGACAAGAACTTTCATAAAAGCAAAGTTACCTAAGTATTCAAAATTGACAAAGAAATATCAATAATTTCTTATGATTTCATCTTTTCCTAATAATTAAAACTATATATGTTGCATGTATATAAGATAAGATAAGCACTACAAAATAATAACTTTTATTTTTACGACAAAAGTTAGGAAAGTGGTCCAGTAAAGGAAAATTTACTGGATGCAAGGGTCGCTGCAAATCTATCTGGGGAAGAAGCCGCCCTTTCTAAAGCATCGGAATTCGGAAAATGCAGTTTCAGTGAGAGAATTCCTGGCTTATCGGAATTTGGAACACTGTCGGAATCTTTTGATGGGTTTTGCTTCCTTCGTCTCCATTCAGAGGATCGAGGTTGCAGTGTTCAGACTGGTTTCGTTAGTGAGAAGAAGTATGTCAGAGCCGTTTCACTGGAGCTTTTTCAAATAATACCATAATTAGAAAAAATACTTTTTCAAATATTGAACAAAAATAAATATTTCTAAATTCATGGCACTTAGTGACAACAAAGGGTCACATAGATGTTGTGCTCTCAAAAACACGATTCTCAAATAGGTCGTGAAATCGTGGTTCGAAGAGATTATCAACAATGTAAATTATAAATTGTGAAATCGTGTTTGGCGCAGACGATTTCAATGTAAATTATAAAATTGTGAAATCGTGTTTTAAAGATACGATTTCAGTTAGTGTTGAAAATATTAGAAATATTGGCCGATATATCGTGTGTCGGTTAATGTCGACACAATATATCCATCCGATAGTCGATCAATTATCGGCGATATTTCGGTATTTTACCGATTTTTCGGGATATTTCCCGATATATCGGTCACTGTTCATGGAGAGTCAAACTCCATAAAATACGGAGCTAGGGGGGTTCGAACCTGGCCAAAACTATAAGATCCCAACCTCCCATCCACTAGGCCAAGCATGCCAATGTAATATGTAGTGCAAATGTTTAATATATTGTCTTTCTAATTTATGAAAGTTTTTTTTAATAAATTTATATGAATATTTTGACTATTTATAATAACTAAATATATAAAAATATTATTCTATTATACGTTGTTATTACACTACTAAATTTCAAAACTATTGAATAAAATATTTGTGATAAATTATATAAAATAATTTATTTCTTAATTAAATATATTTTAATAAAATAAATATAGTAAAAGAATGTAAAAAAATTCAAATCTAATTGATATTATCATTCTCTATGCTTTAAAAAATAATTTTGATAAGTAATTTAAATATAAAGCTCTTAATTTTGAATAATTTTTAATTACCAACATATTTATATAAATATCCACCGATATATCTCATATATCCGTGAAAACCCAAGTAAATTTCGATATATACATCAAAACCGATATTTTCATCCTTGATTTCAATGTAAAATATGACATGGTGTTTTTGAAGAAACAATTTTAAGTGTGTTTTTAAAATTGTGAATATAAGATTTAATGTAATCAGAAATCGTTTTGAAAACACGATTTCAATGTAAATTGTGAAGTCTCGTTTAAGACACAATTAATGTAAGATTGTAAAGTCTTGTTTTGAAGACATGATTTCAATGTAAAATTGTAAAGTCGTACTTTAAGACATGATGCTTCACAAAGGAATTTCCACTTGATTAAGCTATATGTCAAAAAACTATCATAGAATTGCAGATTTTCCAATCTTAAAATATTTTGACAATTATTTATTTAATTATCTCGTAAATTTATCAAGAATCAGATTTTGAGGCGACCTATGCAAATATACGAAATGCATCTTTAACCCATATCACGCCCAGACTAATCCACATACAAACCGAGAATGTACCACAAGGACATAAAATAATTGTATCTTTGAAGGTCGATTTTGATTCAATCTATTGACAAGTAAAAGTGATTTTTTTGCGAATAATTATTAAAAAGTATAAACCGTAGAAATACATGGTCAATACCTTAATTGTGTTTTAGGTATGGTAGTACTTAAGCACAACCTTAATAAGTTGTAGGTACTACCTTGACATTGTTCATTATGGTAGTACCTAGGATATCAAGGTAGTACCTATAGTTTATTAAGGCATAACCTAAGTACCATCATACCTGAAACATAATTATTTTCTATAAAATCCTACTAAACCATATATTTTACATTTTTTATATCATATTTACAATTATTCCCAAATCAATAGAATGAAACACTAGTTTCCTTTGTTTTTGGGACACCTATTCGCGGAATATCGTGCCAAAGTGATTATATCTTCGCAAGAAATCAATCCTAAAGCCTCCTGCAGATCCTATCCCACCATTTTTATTACCACTTGAGCTACAACAAGGGCAGTAAAGGTCACACTCTCTAAATATGGTAAACTGCAATGAGAAAAAGTGTATAAGTATATAAATGAAATGAATGCCTATTTTTAAAATTGTCAAAGCAAATATTTGTGTCCAGAGAGCAACAATATAGATGTTAAGTCCTAGTTCATTCAAATAGAACTCATTATTATTATAACGGTCCGACTCAACCATATAGATATTGTCCGCTTTGAACCCAAGGAGCTCTCACGGTTTTAAAACTCGTCTACTAGGTTAATAACAGTTCATATTTATATAATAGCAAGAAGTTTATCCCATATCCGATGTGGAACATGGATCGACTCTGATACTATTTGTAATGACTCGACCCAATCATATAGATATTATTTGCTTTGGGCCTAAGGGGTGCTTAAGGCTTAATAATGCGTCTACTAGGTTGAGATGAGTTTATACTTATATAATGTCAAAAAGTTTCTCTCCTATCCGATGTAGGATATAACTACTATATTGGCAACTTAGCAAAATATCAGAATACAAGAAATATAACATCCATATTACAATCAAATCTTACATCATAAGCGAAGATAATCCAAGGAATCAAATAGTAAAAGAAAACAAGTTACCCAAAGTAGCAACCCCTTAAAGATATACAATACATAATAGCAAGGCTTAAAAGTTTTGAATGCTCCACACAATCCTGTGGATGAGACAACAACCATTTTACAACTAGCTAGCACTACAAATGAGTTATGGGAATAAGCTAGTTAAAGATGCAAAGAGACTGTAATCTTTGTTTAATGGCTTCCCTGCCTTCCAGAGACTAGTTCTCCCACTCATGACTCATGTCCTTCGATGAATCTCAATTTTAAGGTTGCATTGGCATTTGTTGAAAGGCAATTCTTCTAACTTTGTCACATGTAGATACTTTGATCCTTTGTAGAGAAGGCTACTCCAATGAATCATCAATCCAAATGCTTGCTAGTTCGGGAGATTAAGGAGTACTTATTCTAGGCTTGGAAGCATTGGCTTCAATCCATTGTTCTCAGGATTCCATGATTATTTCTTCAATTTGACCACATTCTTCAATCCTCAAGTGCTGCAACTGAGGGAGCTGTTTAACCAAGCCATTGAGAATATCTCTAATTCTGGGCATCTGCTTAACGTTAGATTCTTTAGCTGAGCAAGACTTCCAGCATAAACAGGCCCTTGCCAAATAAGCTGGGGGTCTAGTATATTGTTGATGGCCAAATGCCCAAGCATTTTAGCACTTCTTGTGTTATTCCTTCACCATTGATGATGAAGTTTCATTTCATTGCATCCTTCAATCAAACATAAATTTTTAAACATTCTGTTCATATTTTCAACGCCAAAATCTGATAATCTTTGAAACTCCCTGTGGTTAATGAGTCCAAATGGTTGTAGGTTACCATAGTTGCTTCAACATTCTGGGAGATCTACACCATTGCACCACCAATTTGAGGCTGTAGTTGCTTAGATAACAGAAAGCATTCGTTAAGAATTTGAGGGCAGGTTGAATCAGGATGATCATTGGCAAATTGAAATGTCGCGATGAATTTTATTCCATACTGGTTTGTAGAGACAAAAGCTCTAGACAGTCCACTTCAGGGAAGCAAAATCGAAGAGAAGCTTAATTTCTTTTCCCAGGCAGCTACTCTCCTTCTTCACACTGTCTAATCTTGTCCTAATTATAATTAACAGAATGAACCCTCAATGCTGTTTTTCCAATGTGAATTGAAATTTGAAATTTCCTTCAATAGGATTTTCCATGCCAAAATTAGATAATGACATCTGCAAACACCCCACCTGTCGTAGACTTCCACTCTTATGAAACTGATTTTATGTGCCTTCGAATGTCTAGTGCTCCAAGTTTCCCACAAGTGCTTCTATATTAAATTGGAATTTTCTTAGATGGTTACAAGAATTTAAATAGAGCCTCGAAGGTGGATCAGTTGATAAAGATGAAGGTAAGGATTCACCAGTTGCATGCAAATCCAGAACTCGTAGGACTTAATAGAGGCAAAAAGACTACTAGGAATAGTCATGAGGAACATATTCCTTTGAAGTAACAATGTTAAGATTGCAAATAGCCCAAAGTATCTGGGCAAAGTTTGTAGTTGGTTATCCATGAGAGAGATCCTAGTCGCCTGTTCCCATTCTTCCCTCTTTGGGAAATCGTTCAGTCCCTCTTGTGGCTTCACCAACAGCTTGAAATCATTCCTTTGTGATGACATTTTGAGCGCCATTTTTCGAAGCACTTTGTTCATCTTAACAAATTTGATCCGGTTGGTTCTCTCGAGCAGCGAGAGATCAGTGAGTTCTTTCAAGATCTCATGCCCTTCACCACGTGCATCTTTAATCTCATATCTGTAATCCATAAAACCTTCTGCCTCCAAACATTCCATCAAGTAATCTACACAAATCATGATTCTTCTTGTGATACAATGCGCTGTACAAGAAACAACTCCTTTTAAATTTCTATCTAAATCATGGTAACAAAGCTTCAAAAACTCAAGCACTTCCCTCTATGCCTTCCACTTTGATACTTATCCTCCCATCTCTGTAATCTCGCCTTAACCCTGATCCCATGTACTTCATTTTTCCCCATTCTTTTAAGGTTCTGCTACCTATTCATCAAAGAGTGGCAATCCTCCACACTCATTATTAGTCACCAACTCGCTATGGTTTCTTTTTATTGAGGGGGAAGAAATGGCGTCACCCACAGTTTTCTGAAACATGTTCCAAGCATCATCATAAGACAAATTTTTCACCTTGATCAGCTCATCAGCATCCATGTCATAACAAATGCCACGAGATCGGCTGGCCAACACTACCTTGCTGTCCTTCTGCAAGGTCCGGAATCCCATTACTTCATGTAGATCAATTTTTTGACAAACTTCGTCCAAAAGAATCAAACACTTTTCCTTCTAACTCTTCGATATTTCCCAGCTTTCTTTCCTCTTGTAGTGAGGAAGTGCTCTCCACACTCAATTCTAGCCGTCGTATGATTGCCTTCTTGAAGCTTTTTCGATACTGGGATGTTTGACACGGTTACCCAAATGATCTTATTTCAAACATTTTACTATCTTCGTTATCATTCAAGTTCTGCATTATTGCGGTTTTCCCTAATCCCCTAATGCTCCCCAGATTCCAATTTTGCTATTTTGTCACTAGATAATTCAGGGTATCTCCTGAAAGCCTCCCTGAAGAGATTGCTTATTCTATGTTTAAAAACAATTTTCTCAACAGGCCTCATCACTCTGGCAACTACCACTCTTTCAAAAATTCCGTCCATCCATAGACTATGAACTTCTTCACTCTTCTTCGCCATGCGTTCACTGAGTTTTGATCGTGAGGTCCAGAGTTATGGGTCAGCGACGGCTTCCTCATATTTGTACTTTTCTTCCAGTTTATCACTTGTATTTCCATCTTCCTTGACCCTGAGAATCCAGTCTTGGCATTCTCTGGTGGCCTGAGATCTCCTTCTTGTCTCTGTTAAATTCTGCCTCTATGTCATCTCTCCTTGCTTTGAGCCAGCCCAGACCTGACTTCAACTTATTATAGTTTTCTTCCAGACCTTCACACATAATCCATCTCTTTTGGAAGAACCCTACAACCTACTCTATCGTCGTATGCCTTAACTGCCAAAGCACCGGCCACTGCTTCCATTTCTTGTTAGCAAGAATGGCCCCCATCCAGAACATCAACCATACAAAATTTAGAATCTTACCAATGAGCGAGAACTGTATCAACGAAACTTAGGTACTATAAATGTGGTTATGCGAATAGATGTAAAAAGATACATAATCAAAACTGATATAGCATGCATGTAAAGATTACGAACTCTTGAAAATAAATTAAAAAAACTAAACCCATTAAAAATAACCTCAATAAAAAGATATAAAAAATAGGGAAATAGCATGTTAGATTAAAGACAAAAATAAAGACTAAGAAAAGAAGGGACATGCAAGTAGTTTATATAAGACTATATAACTCCTAAACTGAAAAGAGATCATTAAATAAGATGGATAGAAAACATCATATAGATTCTGAAGGAAAGAAGAAGATATTTTAAAACTTTCTCATGGAGAAGAAAATTTAGAAACGATGGAAACAATTAAACCACATTTTTCAATCCAAAAAATCTTGCAAACAGCAAGTACTAAACCCAAATCTTCCACTCTGGCAAGGCCTAGAAACCACAATCAAAGTCAAAATCATGTACGAGACTTAACAATATATGGTTTTGAAAAAATAAAAAAATAAAACCAGATTATTTTGGAAAGTGCTAAAGAAAGTAAAACATGTTAAGAAAATTGAGGCTTTATGATGTTTAGTTATCATATAAAAATCCCCAAATTTTTTCTAAATTAAACTAAACACTTTAGTTACAATGTAGTAATTTATCCTCATTGGGACTCTAAACCATGATCCTCCCCTCCTCAATGCCCCGCCTCATGAAACGTCGAGCCCTACTACATGGAGTGAATGAGGGCAAATATAAATACAGAAGTTAAAATTCACTTAAAGAGTTATACATTCTTAAAATATTTAATCTTTATACAAATAAGGTAAAATAATAAAATGAGTTCAAAATAGTAAATAAAATTAATTTATGGACTCAACTCCATTTTTTACTATCTTCATTTTTTTTTCTTCTACTTTTCTTATATATTTTCTTTCCCTTGCATTATCCTCTACATTAAAAAAAAACAAATATAGCCTAAAAGAACAAAATTTGGTTTCCTAAAACTACAACAATAGTTTACTCAAACATCCAAAATCAACAAGATATTTATTATGCTCATCATGTCTAGCTCATGTGGTAGAGAGTTCAACGTTTCAAAAATATAGGGTATAGGAAGGGGAGGGTTTTAGGTTCGAGTCTTAGTGAAGACAGTTTACTACATTTTGTCAAAAAAAAATAGACATTTCTTATAATTTAACCTCTTATCAAACTAGTAACTTAAAGGTTATGTTTGGTTATTGGAAAATGATAGGGGACGAAAAAAAATACTATGAAAAATGATTAGGTGATTTGATTAAATGAGCTTTTGAAAACCCAAAATTTGAAATCTGACCCTTCATGAATTTTTGTCGAATTTTGATAAAAATGTCCTTGTTTTCTTGCAAAAATAATCCATTTTTTTAAGGGACAATATAAATATATGAAATAGAAAAAGACATTTTTGTCGGAAATGAGTTATTTTTCAAGAAAAAACATTAAAGAGGTTAGATTCACAAATGTAAGGGTATTTGAAGTCTTTTAACCAAATATTTCAAAAATATTTTCCTAAGTTTTAATAACATGGAAAATATAACGGAAAGAAAATACAAAAGAAAATGCTAAGTTCCCTACTATTTTCCTTAAAAATCAATGAGGAAAATAAGAAAGGAAAGGGAAATGATTTTTTTTTAATAAGGAAAGGGAAAAGTTAGTATGCTTCATATCGGTGTATTAGATTATTCTCAATCGTGTGTCTATATATATATATATATTGTCGATTCATGATCACAATTTGCAGGTTTATATCCTAATTGAAGACTTATATACAACTTTGTGAAAATAAAAGTCAAGTAAATAGAGATTATTGCGTAGTTATAGCTTTATTTTCTATTCCGTCGTACTTTGTAACTTTATATTCATAGCTGTTTTCTTTACCAATGGTTTTTTTTCTTGTAAGGGTTTCATGTAAATCCTAAGATTCATCTTTGTTTTCATTTTATTGTGCCATTTATTTCAATATATATATATACACTAAACACTTTAGTTACAGTGTAGTAAACTATCCCGAACCCGAGAGTCTGTGACCCCTTCCTTTCCTATGCTTTCCCTTTTTGAATTGTTGAGCACTCTATCAAATGAGTTAGACATAATAGATATTTTTTATATTCTTATATTCTTATAAAATATGAAATAACAGAAAATTATTAAAATCGTAAAAGGTTCAAATTATAAAAAAATTTATTACTTTTCTTACCTTTTTTTGCTTCCATTTTTTCCTTTTAATTTTCTTTTCCCAACATTTTCTGACAACTCTAAAGGAACAAGGAAATAGTGTAGTTTGATAACTAAAAACTAAATAAATTAAAGACCTAATAAAATCTAATGAAATCTGAACTAATGGAGAAATTTAAAACAGAAGTTTTCATCCAAAGAGGCCTCAACCAGTAAATATCTATCTACACGTATATATGAAGTGAACCTCAGATGAGTTGAGAAAGCAATGACTCGGCCAAACAGAGCCTTTTTAACCAACGGTTTCGATCTTTCTACACCCATTCACGCTGCAAGCGAAATAAAAAAAAATAAAAAAAAAGCCACCCCAAGAAAAATCAGACAAACTACTGTTACTTGGAGGAGAAAACATCAATTCCTTCTTGGAAGAGAAAGAGAAAACCTGCTGATCGAAGAAATGGAAACCGAAGAGAATTTCCGAATTCAGTGCATCGAAACTCCTAAGAAGGTCAAACGCCAACGTTTCCCCATTTGTTTTAGATTTGTGAAACGGAAGGTGGAAGGAAGAGAGGGTGGGTTGACTTGACTTGGACTCGAAAGATGATAAGAGAACAGGGTGGGTAACAACTAACAACTATATTTATTCTGTAATAACTTCTTATTTATAATATTAACAATTCTTATATTTTATAGATTTTTTATTTTTGGAGGAATTTATGTTAATATATATAGAAGGAAATTTGTTTTTGAAGCTGGGATGTGAAGCAAGTGGGTACTCTACTCATCATTCTCATATCTTTAATATAATTTCTATATTAATAATCCTTTTAGTTTCTTAAATTTTTATTTTTTAAACTATGGATGATTTAATTTTATTAGGTTTTTATTTTTGTTTATCATATATAATTAATGCATGAGAATAAATTAGTTTTAATAAAATAATATATTTATTTAAGATGATTAATATTTTAATATGAATCATTATTAATAATATTCTTAAATTTATTTGAATTATATATATATATATATATATATATATATATATATATATATATATATATATATATATATACACACATATATATACATTTATTTCTAAAAGTATAATATTTTAAAAGTAACAGTTAAAATTTCAAAAGTTTTGTATCATTTTTTACCAAATTAAAAATAGTGAATGGGACATAGTTCAAGTGATTAAGAGCTCAAGCAAACCCAGGAAGGGAATGGATCTAAGGTTCGAGTCTCATTGAGAAACAAAATACTATGTCATAATACAAAGTGAATAGTTGACCGAATATAATATTTTCAAAAAAAATAAAAATTGCAGAATATAATAACATGTTATAAATGAAACATTTGATGCAGTTAATGAGACCTTTGATGTTTTGATGTCCATTAAGACACTTATTGATCTCCATTCACTCGATGAGTAATGCATCTTTATAAGAGCATCCAATGAGAAAGTTCTTTATTCTCTTTTCTCTCTCTATCTCCCCCTCTCTCTTTTAATTCTTTCCCTCTCACATTCTTATATATTTTCAAGAGAATTAATATATTTTCATTTAGATCAATTTTACTTGTATTTTATAATGAGTATTTTACAACATGCTATTAGCACGAGTTTGTTTCTAAAGGTACCCCTAACCCTAACTTGAAGCTTTTTTATTTGTGCTATCTATAATTATATTTGGTTTTGATTATAAGCCAAAATCTATATTTTTTGTGTCAAAATCACCCTAATATTTATCATATATCAAAATTTGTTGGCAATGTTCATTATTATGAAAATCCTGAGTTTATAGCACTTGCCATGCTACTAGAAAGAACTACTCTATCTTGATCCTTTGATGTTGAAATATATTTGACCAATGAATCTTGGAGCCGCCATCAAAGAAATAAATCGCTATCTCATTAATCGCGCAAAGTTTGATTTTCCTTCAGCACCACTTCCATGAGGATTTAAAAAGTGAATACCTTACAGTAAAGGATCCTCTCACTCTATGGAATGAATTGAAGGGAAGATATGACCATCAGAAAACTGTGATTCTCCCTAAAGCTCGATATGACTGATGCACCTGATGTTGCAAGATTTCAAAATAGTTAGTTAATATAACTTTGCATTATTTAAATCAGCTCCCAGTTGAAGCTTTGCATAGAAAAAGTCACAGAATAAGACATGTTAGAGAAAATGTTCACCACATTTCATGCATCCAATGTGCTTCTTGCAAGAGTGTATTGAGAGCGTAGATTTAAAAATACTTCACTGGAGAGCACGTTTTTTATTGCTAAACAAAATAATGAACTCTTGATGAGAAATTATTATTCTTGTCCAACTTGATCTGAACCATTCCCTGAAGTGAATGCTATATCATCCAAAAAACGTGGACGTGGATAAGGACGTGGCCATGGTTGTAGTGAAGATCAGAACGCCTACCTCAACCCATTTCGGCCAACCTATTCGCCGCGACCAAACGACCGAGCTAATGGTGAGAGGTTATTGTCACTCAACACGTGGAACCAGATAAACTGAGAAGAAGAAAAACTAAAAACGAGTGATTTTAAAACCCTAGATTTTTAGAAGAAAACGAGATTCCATGAACGCAGATTCCAATGTTTGATTTTCACTGAAACAAAACATAAAGCAGAAACAAAAACGTGCTAAAAACTTGAGAGAGAAGTAAAACAACAGCAATGCATGCTGTAGACTTGGGAGTAGCAGCTTTCCTTGAACGACAGGGTGAAAAAAGAAGAGACAAGATGTGCGAAGATAATGAAAGTGGCAGGAAGAATACAACTGACTAAAGGAGATTGAAATTTGGGTAAACAAAGGAAAGTGGTCGGGTCAGGTATTAAGTGTGATACTCAAACCCAAACCTGCCTGAACCTGGAACTAGGGTTTGAAAATATACTCCCAAACCCAAATTTTCTCCCCTCCCTGTTCCATTAGGTACGGAATCATGGGCATCCTAAAAAACCCATCCACTATTAACCTTATTTAGAGTTATAATGGAGAATGATTATTATATATATATATATGTATAGAGGTATATATATATATATATATATATATATATATATATATATATTAAAATTGGTTAAAGATAGTATCTACTTATTCATTAAAATATATTTTTTAATATTCATTAACATATTAATTATCATAAACAAATATATCATTGCATTAAAACTAGTTTATTCTCATAGCTACTAATTATGCATGATATTAAAATAAAAACTCTTAATAAAAATAAATGATCATAGTTTTAAAAAAATTAAGCTATAAAATGGATTAAAAAAATTTAATTAAGTAAAATTTTTTAAATAAGTAAAAATAAGATATTAATTATCTTTATAATTCCATTTTTGTATAAAAATATATTATCTGAATAAAATTAATTAAAAAACTGTGATTTCTATATAAAAAAAAACCCTAAGACCTTGTTTGATTTACATCCTATTGAGGAAATGATAGCCCATCTAATCTTAATAGGCCTTTATACTACTTTAAGGCAGTAGTTGATTGTGAAGCTAAAACAAATTATGGGCTAAATAGCCTGTATGATAAAATAATAAAAAAAAAGCTACAAATCATAGCTTAATAATTTGATTGTCAGTGATAGAAAAAGAAAAAGAAAAAGTAAGCTTTGATGGGTGAGAAGGTTGCAGTTGTGAGGTGTGTGGGGAACCATGGGGTGAAGGAGAGAGTGCGAG
>JAEQBH010008834.1:0-97821 GCA_016808115.1 Tetrastigma voinierianum | reverse complement strand
AAGACTAAATGTTTTTCCCACGACGGGAAGAGCTATGCCCAGAAGTCTCCTACAAGGCTACTCCCCACCCAAGTGCACACGCAACGATATAATCCACAAAATCCTCATTCATACACATTCATCTAAATTTGCATATCTCTATATGAATGTCTATGTTATGCCCCGTTTCCCGAGTCCTCACCGACTCCCTCACACACGCAATTGCCATGTATGAAAACTGTCTTCAAAACAAAAGATTTTTGTTTTTAAATCCACTGGACCACCTCCGAAAGATCAACCACGACCATCTCCAGAACCCTTTTCGGGACAACCCTTCCGAGCAGAGTTCATCGTAATAAACCTCCATATAATTTATCGACAACCTTCGAAATAATTTATCGACAACCTTCCGAATTTATCGACAACCTCCGATATAATTTATTGACAACCCCTCCAGCATTCATTTTATTCATGCACTCACACCCGGTATTTACGCGATGTACCCGTGGCATTATGCGATGATAATGTCATCAGATAATATCTCATGTTACATGCGCATCAAAACTTGCGATGCAAATGCTTATAGACCATGTTTCATCTCAAGCATCATGTTAATATTATCAAGCATGAGTATATCAACATCAATATTCACAAAAAATCGTGACGTTATTCAAATGCCAAATAACACACAACAAGATCATCACATCCGATTCAATGACAAGAACAAAATCAATTCCAGAACTCGTAGTTCAGTTCTGATACTAAACATGGACTCAGAAATCGGCTCCCACTAACAACAGCTTTAGTCAAACCGTTGTTTGAACTAGCCCATCACCAGTGGCTACACTATAGCCATGTCATGGCTCGAAAATGAAGATTAACTAGACAGGAGAGAACCTCCTACTCTCTGGGCTGTGAGATCCTCATTGCCGTAACCTCTCAAGTCAGAACCCCAGAATCACGCCTTTTCCTTCCATTCTCTCTTCCCTTTTTCCCTTTTTATTCTCTCTTCCATTCCACCAATGTATTTCTCTTAGGTGGAGAAGACTTCAGGTGTAGAAACACTCATGCTTCCTGGCACTCAAGCATGCCATACATGTCACCATATCCCACTTCCCACGCTATCTTTCATGCATGATTTAAACTTGACACGCCTCCACTAATGTGCCAAGTGTGTCTCGCTTCAAGTGCCACATGGCATGCAACCTCATGCCACGTGTCACTTTCTCATTCGTCTATTTACCTCGAAATACGTGAAATTCAAACTGTTTTTGAATTCAACGAAATTTGATCACAGACGCCTAGATTTCGCAGACGAACTCAACGCGCCATCTATGTCGCCATCCGAGATCTGCAGAGTTCCTGTGTTTGCAATCAGATTCATCGCTTTACTTTATCCGGGGTCTCACAAAGGATCCACAGATAAATTGGAACCTAGGAAACTTTCCTAAACTCAGCTATAATGTTCCTTGTCTTCATGTACAGTGGGTTGGTCTCAATTGGAATCACAAGTTCATAAACTATGATTTTATCATCTGTCTGATTGTTTTCTCTTTCCTCTCTGACAAACTATTACATAATACAAAGAAACATTAGTTATACAATCTGTTAGGGGCATTTTCCTGCCTCCTAATTCTACAAATTTTGTTTTTCTCTATGTATGCAGCTGCATAAGCCAGCAACAGCTGAAGATTTGAGGGCTGCATCTCTTCCCTTAATGCAAGAGTTGTGTACTTCAGAAAAGTGATGGGCACAATCTTCCACATTTTCAGTGTATTTCCCATGCCTAAGTAGATTATTGTGTACTCATCTTTTGAGATTGTATTTATTCTTTTCATTGGAGCTTCAAACCTGAAAGGGGATTCTTAAGTATCATTCAGTGTGAAGTTCGTTCCAGTAGTGGCCTAGAGTGAAAGTGATGAGTAAGCACATTCTACATTCGAGTTACTTCCTACGCCTCTAAGTAGTTCTCTGTGATCTTGTGTAGTCATATTTGAGATTGTATCAATACTTTTCATTTGAGCTTCAACCCTGAAAAGTGATTCTTGATTGTCATACAGTTTGAAGTTCATTCCAGCAGGAATATGTGTTACTTTACTATGTCATGATCGGATGAGGTAAGAATTCCTTGCCAGGTGTCGCTTCTTTCAGTCAAAATTCTCCTTCTAGGGTCTCAGCTCAGGTGGAGCTCGTCAGATTACAGATTTTGATTTTGTGCTTATATGTTTGCCTAACTGATATCAGAATGCTTCAAGATCTAAAATCTCACTCTGGATGCAAAATGTTTTCATGAAAAGAATGAATTAGACCTATCTATTTCTCCGCACTATCAGTAATAACAATCTTATAGAACCCACCTTGTATTACCTTCTCAAGGCAGGATTTTAGACACAGAAACAGCTCTTTCAGGGCAATGATCAGTGCTTGCATGCTGTTGGCATTACTAAACTTGACGGGCTTCCTGTTATTGGATGACCAAATCTGACCAAGTAATTAGCACTGCTACCAAGGATTCTCAAAATCCTCAAAGTTGTGCTAAAACTTGTTATACTGAGATGTAAAATATGTTTTTGCTTTTTATGTAAATTGTCTCATTTAAAATCACACAAGATCATCAAGCGCATGTGTCATACAAGAATACAATTGATTTTTAAGTCTTATATCATTTTCTACAATACCATTAGAAAGTTTAAAGATTAACGGTACTTCACTACTAAAGATTCTTACTATATGAATTTCCCGATTCTAAAGATAGATTTAACTTTGTAAGTTAAAATGAAGGAATAAATCATAAATGAAATTTATGAACTATATGATTAAAGAGCTACTATGAACTGAAACATATGGGAAAAATAGTGTTGTGGTCATCACTTTGCAAGTCCAATTAAAGTAGTGTAATGGATGTGAACCTTGGAGTTGTCCAAGAATAAATTAGTATAGAAATGGATCTCTCCTAGCTCTATACATTTCACTATTTAGATTACCACATTTATATCTCTAGACAATGGGTCTGAAAAGTTACTTGTAGGATTTGTCATCTTTTAAGATTCGACTATTTTTCCTCCTCAAGATTTCTTTTATAATCATTTCAGACTGAATTGCATTCTAAGTGGATGTAATTATGCCTCCTTCCAAAATAAAAAAGATACTCACCATCAATTAGATAAAAATTTCTTCTTTCCTTGATTAGAATCTCAAATAATATCAATAGTTATTCCTTCTCAATCAAGGTGAAACTCTCGTAATTGGCTAATAGATCGCAGGTGATCTTATGTCTCAGACACACATTCCTGTTGTCACCCAGGAGAGAGAGCCTTGAAAGCGGAGGTTAGATCATCACTAGTGATATATCAAGGTAATCCCAAAAGTCCATTAGTTCATATAATATTAGTGTAAATGTATCCACAAGTCAAAACTCATTATTCTCAGGGAGTCTCATCTCCGTGTCACTCAAATGGATTCCTAGAAATCGTAAACATCGATACAACTTCGATACCAAACACCTATATTCGAATAAACTCAACGTAGGAGTAATATCAAAATAAACTCACTATAATTTTCACCTAAAATAACATTAAATCTACAAATAATAATCCTAAATAAAACATTTTTCCCAAATAGAGATTAATTATCCTTTCAAATTTGGATTACAAATCACAATGACTAGTTGATTAAATGAATTTATTTAGATTGCGATTAGAATTGAAGCAAAATGAGTTCCAAAATAAATTCAAGATTTCATTCAAATCCAGACATAATTGAAAACATATTTACATGAACATCAACTCGGAATTCTAGTTTAGATTACCGCTCTAATCCTAAACTAATGTGAATCAAGAAACAACTAAATATATATATATATACACGAGACTTTAAATTTTCCAAAAGACAAAGACTCGATGAAAACGTTGATTCTCGCACTAATTCCCTAAAAGCTTCTATTTATAAAGCTTAGGTCTGGTCTTAAAACGACGCAAGAATCAATGACTCGAAAAACCCAAAATTCTTACCCTAGCTATTGATGTCTGAGGATGTCGCGGATGATGTCACGCGAAGATCGTAGTTATCGATGTCGTGGGCTGTAGTTAATGTCATGGTTAGTCAGCTGAAATATATTTGACACTTCCTCATTCTTCCAGCTGTTGAGTCCATGTCGTGATGATGTCGTGACATGGAGATACATTGCTGCATATTATTCACATGTCGCGATAACGCCATTCTTGGTGTTATGGCATCGAAGTTAAGGTTCATGACGCTGCTCTGATGTCATTTAAGATTTAGGAACTCCGGGGCACTCGTGATACATGCTTGCACCGATGTCGCGACATTGATCATTTAAGTTCATCGATCATCCTGCCGATCTGAAGCTGGATGTCGCGACGCGGCTGTGATGTCACATCAGATTCGTTGTATTAACAGCTTCTCTCCCAATGTCTCATCGATGTCGCGACATTTATTCATATTTTAACATTGGAATGATTTCACTATTCAGGCTACTGGGACCGATGTCGCGACATTGACATTGTAAAACCTGGGAAAATTAGTAATTTTCAAGAAAAATGGTAAAATAATAATAATAATAATAATAATTGTCATAATGGTTCAGGGAAGCCTAAAATTTCTAGATCTCGATGACAAACTGACTACTGGGTTCATCTCGCGAACTAAAGGATCTAGAAAGTTATTAGAATTCTCGAGACAAATGGAATATTTTTACGATTTTCTCGTGATAAGTCACAGGACTCCATGAGATTTTTACGAAAATCTCAAAGTCAGTGAAATGATTTTAAGCCAAGTCTTACGAATAAATTGAACTAAAAGAACAAATTGTTTCAAGTAAACGAACTTTCAATGAGAGATGGATTATATGGTGCAATGTGAGTTAAGGTATCCAAACTTAAGGAGAAAAAAAAGGAAAAAAAATGAAGAGAAAAGGAAATAAGAAAAGTCAAACAAAAGTAGGGAAAAGTGTGGCAATTTTGGACAAAAAGTAAGAATGAGGAGAGAAAGGAGCGAAAGAGAGAGAGAGAGAAGAGGGGCAGAGAATTCCTACATTCTCTAAGATCTACGTAGATCGAGTGCCTGCTGAAGCAAGAGGCAAAGCTCGATCCACGACTTTACCTACGCTGGGTACCACAAATGCTTCAGCTTTGTCAAACTCCACATAGAGTGAATTTTCCTATTTATTATTTTTAAATTTCTAAAGGCTATTTAATGTCATGGGTGTTCTTCAGGTCAAACTATAAGATGTTTTAAATTCCCATTATTTTGGGACCTAATATTGAGAATTTTTCGTGATTGTTTTCTTACGCCCGTATCAATTCTCGACTGCTTATTGGGCCTGAATCGACCTGCATTGTTTTCAAATGGGGCCTGGACAGATTTTCTTGATCAGCTTTTCTCGAAAGGGCCGGATTGATTTCTGACCGTGTGTGTGCCGTTTTTTTTATTTTTATGTGTTATTGCAAAATTTGAATAACATGTTGGTTGTGTGAAAATCATGTTAATGTGAATGCTTATAGATATTTGATGTTGAAATTATGATGGATGTAAATTATACATATATATATACAATTATCCATGTGTTGATAATGTTGCATATAACATGATATGTCATAGAACGGTATATTTACATTTCATATAAACACTAGATAATACAATAAGTCGAAAGTGTGTGTGCATGACATTGATTATTCACCATTCTTAGTGAATGTAGTGAGTTTGAAATTTAGAGCAACTCACCAAAATCGGTGACTCACGTATAAAATAATACACACTCGTGCCTGGGCGAGGCACGTAGATCCCCTAGTGAAAGACCCAAATTTTGCTCCTGTTAGACATATGCCTCGAATTAATGTAAGCCCATAAAGTGTCGTGGCTACGTGCGGTTCCCTCGCAAGTGAGACCTCAAAATTTGCACCCACGAAACACTCGGATTTGGTAATCAATAAACATCGAGGGTTGTCCACCGAATCGTAATACCGGAGAAACACTAATGATCGGGTTTAATTTGGCATCTCCACGCGAGGGAGTCGCTCGTGACTCTAAGTTATGGCATGAGAGTCTCATCCTCTCACGCATTTATACGAAATATTCCCATATGTGTCACATTTTTGAATGGAATGGTTTGATGTATGTGTGCCATCACATGTACATTTAAAGGAGCAGTCTTTGTAAAAGAAATTTCATCGAGCATCAAGCCACCTGTCATAGGACTCCCTTCGTGTACATGGGTTGCATGTGGAGACGACGCTCCAAAAGGCCGTGATTGTGAAGGAGGCCGATGTGTGGCTTGATATTTCCTTTTCGTGAAAAGCATTATGATAAAATAATTAACTGAATTTTAGACCATTGTCTAAATAGTTGTATGTAATTATGGCAAGAGGGTCGGATCAGACTCTTACGAACTATAATTAAGTGTTTTTATCTCATATTTTAGAATCAGCGTGAATGAATGGGTCGCGGTAAAGGATATATCAGGATATGGATGTATGGATCCTGTGGACAATACTACTTTGTCGAGACCTGACGCGATGACATAATCGCTATACAAAGGTATGCTGCGTAGAACCCTAACAAATAGAGACTCGTCGATTTTTGTAGAAATATGATCCCAATAAATACGCCAACAATGTGGTATCTGCCACCTAAATTCATCGAATTTCGCGGTTGATTCGATCACAACGAGACCCCCGCATTTGTGTCACAATTGGTATTAGAGCTAAGGTATACTCTAATTCATTCGAACTCAATGTTTGATACAAGTATCATACCTTGGTATCGTGAGCTGTGTATACGAATACCTAGACTAGATGGCACGGTTTAGACTACAATATTGTGTGTTGCGTGTTTCAGGGCTTAACATGTAGCAAGCATTATGATCAGGTGTTATAATTGAATTATATACATGGAAGAATGTATGGAGTAGGAAAAGATGAACACTGTGGTTAGAAAACATAATCTTGCGGTTCAAGAACAAAATGAACGTGATGTTCCCGGATGTGGGGGTCTATTAGTAGTGGCACATACTAATTATTGGGCTGGTAGGATAAGAAAGCAGTTCTCAATTTGCTATTTAAATATATGTAGATGGCAACAGAGGAAGATGACGCAGGTTGTCCCCGGACAATAGTCACTACCACCCGCGTGTAGCACTCTTTTTACCTTTTTAAAGATCCTGTCTATTTAAACACATTTCATATACCCACTCCTGGCATTTAATAATTAATATTCATTTAAAACATAATTATTTATGGGTATATGATATCAAGGCCTAATCACATTCTTTGACTTAAAAGAATATATATACATTCCTTAATTTAAATAAGGCTCATAACTGTTCTTGAATAACGCATT
Organism: Tetrastigma voinierianum; assembly: GCA_016808115.1. Classification (NCBI taxonomy): domain Eukaryota; kingdom Viridiplantae; phylum Streptophyta; class Magnoliopsida; order Vitales; family Vitaceae; genus Tetrastigma; species Tetrastigma voinierianum. Next base: position 90,486 of record JAEQBH010008834.1, on the reverse strand, counting down.
TATATAAATTGGCATTCCATGCCTTTTCAAATACATTTACAAAATGATAATTTTAGAGTTCAATTTCCTTTAAAACACATTCCATAAATATCCAAAACAAATGAGTCAAAAATATATTCTTTCCTTATGAAGACTTTTACATAATTGAATTCAATGCAAGACAGTTACAAATATCATGAATGGAATGATATGCAATAGACTTTATTTACTTATACCCAGTTTGACGGTGACTTCGCCACTACCACCTCACCCGCTACTTTCTTACTGCACTGCTGATAAAATAACACGCTACATTTTTCATGCTTAGTGTAGTTCTATACGATTCTCTCTTTATTTCACTCTAAATCAACCATGCAATTTCATAAGACAATGTTGCATTCTTCTTAAATAACCAATGTAGTACAATACATACATAAAGATATATTTCCATTTAGACCAATTACAATCATTGGTTTCATCCCTAAACTATGCATTTTCATAAAGTAACAAATCATCCATTATAAAATCAGCACTTTTTAGCTCTCTCAATATCATCATTTTCACATTTTACTTTATCAATTTTAACCCATGCTTTTCCTTCTTTTTTTTTTCCTTCTTCCGCACAAGATAACGACCTCACCTGTGCACTAATCCCGCCTGGTAAAGCCCATGCAAACATGCTTTATAAAAATATGTACTCTACAGGTACACTACCGATACCACCACGCTGATCGATATGCCGCCATTAGTACGTTGTTCGACTCTTATTTGTATACCAATTTATCCTTAGTTCGACTTAACAGCTAATATTCTTTAAGGGCATTAAAATCATCTTAATACAATTTACAATAATATATATACATTTGTATGCAAATAAAACATTTTCACATCTGCGACACTTTTCTATGCAAATTGCTTTTCACAAGCACTGCCTCAAATTACTAAACAAATCATTTGCAATACAAATTAAATATGCACTTTCATTAATCATTTCCAAAATTCAAATCATTTCATAATTATTCAAATATTTTAGAAATAGAGAGAGAGAGCTCTGAGAACAAACAAAAATCCGCCGCTTGATTCCAATTCGAAATCTCGAGTTCAATGCGGGCTTGCCTCTCTCTTCATCCCCCTATTCAAACACAATGCGACAATCATACATACGGTTTATTCTAGGAGGTTTTGTTAGGTTTGATGTCTACCTTCAAATACTCCTTCACTTAAAATTTTCAGGGACACATGAGCCATTTTTGCCTCATGCCTTCCTTCAAGAAAATTATGGGCTTTATGAGTCTATTTTGCAGGAATTTTGGAATAATATCATTTGATCACCTAAAAATCAAGTTACGCATTTAATTGCCAAACTCGGGCTTGCATGCCTGTGGGGCCTCACTTGGTTACCTACTATTATTTTCAATTTCAGGGATCTTAACTCCATAAATTGGTAATGGTTATACATATTCATTTGAAGCTATGGTTCTAAGGTTTCTTCTCCAATTGGAATCATCCAATTTGAATCACCAAAACTCAAGTTATTACATTTTACATCCAGACTACTCCAATTTGCAAGATAGAACACTGCTTTTGCCACATACCACTGATATTGAGTACTTGGGTAACAATTTGCATACACTTCCTTCAAGTAAATTATTCTCTAGTAGTATGTTATTTTTAAATTTATAATTTTGATAGTCACTAATTTTCGGGATGAAATGAACTCAACTTTTATGGCCAAAATACTATAATAACACCTAAAAATAGAGCACATACCTGTGAAAGCAACAAAACCCACCCCCACTCCCTTTAAGCCCCATATTCGAAGCCTTGAAGTGGTACAATTTGCTCCTTTGGTTCCTTCTCTTTATACATTTGTAGTTTCATATCTTATGGTTCTTTACTAATCAGAATCACTTGTTTGATGATTATAACTTAATTCAGCCAAAAAACAACAGAAGAACAGGGGTTTTGAATAAAATTTTTACATTTCTGAAAACCAAACATTTCTTTACAAAAATCCCTCCAAACCAATCCAAACCAATGTCAAAACCCATTTACAACTAATAAAAAACACCTTTATCCACATTTTTAGGTTTTCCCCAACCCAAATACACATATGTTGCCAGGTTAGCTCTCTTACCCTGAACTTTGGTCTCAAGTCATACTCATTCTTCTTCATAAAAATTCTTGAACAACAAGTGATTTTTGCAGTTCAAATCTAACTCTCATTATCAAAACCCTAGCTTCTCTCTCAAGCTTCAATACGAATTCCTAAATGCGGCCCCTAAGTCATTAAATCTCATACATTGTCGGGCCTACAAAATCCATTTTTATCTCCAAGTCTTCCATAATTTACTATATAGCCCATACTTTTCTCTATTCTTGACTACAACCCCATATTTACACCTAGGATATGTATTCTTATGAATACAAAGTGACCCTTTAAGTCATCTTTTTCACAAAATTCCCCATTTTTGCCCTTTTCTCACTTGGGCATCCTGTGTTCTATCATTTTACTAGAATTTATCACCGAATCAAATATATTCATTTCTAATGCTAAGTAAATACTTAATACTTTCACTTACTTCATTTTATCAATTCGGAAAATCCCCATTTGGCTCGATTTATATACTAAACATAATAAAATTATTATAAAATTCTGTGCAGTACTGGGGTGCCATGACCGTAGTTGACCTATAGGTCTTTAAGGGATATGGAGATTGGCCTCCACAACACGAGAATTCAGGTCAGCCGCATCTCGCCAGAGGCAAACCTGGGCATGGTAGGATCGGTCAAACCTCATGGGACTCCATATGACTAACAGACACGGTATATGAGCTCCTGCATCTTCATGGATAGTTTTTCCTGCATCCGGCGTAGGCATGCAAAGCCTTGAGCTCCCAGCCGCAAGGCTAAAGTGCTGAATGTGCTCTAGTATCGAGTCGTTAGTGATATGGCCTGAAGTCCAAAGGGTACATTGTCATTAAGGTTTATAAGGCATTTATGCATTTACTTAGCTTTTGATCTTAAGTTATTTAAATTGTGGTTTGGGTCCCTGAGCAAAATCAGATCCTGAAGAAGGCCGCCCTACTTTACGTCACGGGCATGCGACTCGACAGTAAAACCCTAAGGCATAAGAACACTATTCTAAATAGCTCCATAGCTCACTCAATATTGTAATAATAACAGGCAAGACCATGTTTCAAGAAAAGATCACGTTTGTCGTCATGAACATGCTAAGATGCTTTCAATTAAACATAAATACATGCTGGTTCATGTTACTCGATCCACCCACTATGAGGCAGCCATTACAATAGACTCACCACCTTACCCATGAAGAGGGCACTGGAGTCCCTTCCCCACCCCACCACATGGATCTCAGCGATGAGAATCCCAGCGTCCTCAGCACAGCCTACTAACGCCTCAACAAGATGGTAATACAGTCGCAATGCAAGAAACTCATGTGGAGGTACCGCGATACTGGCTTAGACCTGTCCTCTTGACTATGAGATTGTCTGGTCAGCCCTTGATATGGGAGATCAGAAAATGCACACAATGGCTTGAATGAGATTGACTGGTTATCAACATCATTTTAATACCATTGAGAATCAAGAAACTACTGGTTTTCAGCGCAAAGACGACTCAATCCGCTTTGCAAGCCACCTGGCATTACCCAGACAAAGGACCAATATCACAGACATGGCATGTCATTCCAGTCATCTGACCACTTGACGGGGTGAAAGTTAAGGTAAATAATGTCTGTAGAGATCAATTATAACCTGCAATTTAGAACATGACTGGGGCCCACGCTAACATCGAGTGAACCTATGAGGTCACACATAAGAATGACTTTATAATGGATGTTAGAAAGGTGCCTCCCCTTTGTACCCATGATTAAGCCCAGCCCGGCTCAGTCGTGCTCCAAGCCCGAACACGTTATAACAACTAGTTTTAAATCGCAATAAAAGGGTCAGATGTCACATATAAAGATTGGGTTTATCATCTAAAAGCAGTGGTCTTTGAAGTGGGTGTTTTTATAGAGAATCATTTTAGAGTTTAAACACTATGTCTTTGGTTTTACGGACAACACCTATCATAAAGTGCTAGTACATCCATCCCATCCATTAGCCGTCTCGTGGTGGATACCTTTAGAGGGCGTTTTCAGACACCGTGATCGTCTGGTCTGGTCGCCGATCGCTTCCATGGTTTGCCTGTGTGAGTTTCGGGGCCAAAGTGATCAAACAAATTTACTGCACTAGTCAAAAGATCTCACTACAAGAGGTAAGATCCGATTTCTTGATTCATTGCTACAGTTTCATCAAACCGCTTGGACTGGCAATTAGAGCGGGAATTTTTTTATTTCTCACTGTGTTTTCTTATTTCATCGATTCCAACAGTGGTATCAAAGCCACTTGTTGTTTGGTGAAACTAATTTTTATGTGATAAATTTTTGATCCGTTTAGTGTATTTTTGCTATATGTGATATGCCATGATCCATTAGTTCATCTGTTGTGAGTAACCATTTAATCGAAGTCATGTTTTTTTTTGTATAACCAGAATATCATATCGAAATTGAAAATGATTCTGCCGGAAAAGTTTTTGATATAGATTAGATCATTATGATCGCAACTCACCCCAGTTCGGTAATTCTTGTGGTTCTAATAAGATAGGGATCATACAACTCTTAAGATTAATTAGTAGGACTATTACATATTAAGTATGGGTTGTTAGCATATTCTTAGCTAATAGCAGAGACTGGCTAAGATAACATAAGTATGGTTGTTAAGTATTATACTTATTAATCAATGTGACTGTTACACATTAATGTTAGACATATTAAGAATGGTCTCATATGTATTATTCTTAATGATAGATCATATACATTATGTTATATTAATGTTAATGGCCGTTATAGATTATTCTTAATCAAGGGATCATATACATTAATGTTATTAATAGATTTGAGATCAGTTATAGATTATTGAAGGATTAAGAGGATTGTTCCAAATTTAATGATGACCTGTTAGATTAAGAGAACTTGATTATAAATGACCAGACTATTTGGTAACCCTGTCCAGATAGGTGTACAAGACATTTAATCGTAGGGCATACCCGAGCACCAAGTGTCACATCAGGGTATTGAGAGGAATTTATAAAATCATAATTATAGAACCCAATTAAAAGTGACTAGTGCCAAAGTGGTAAATTCTAAAAAAGGATAAGGGGCAAAAGAACGAGAAGACAGTATGCCAAAATGAAAATAAAGGAATTGCAATATCAAAGGTTTGAGGACTAAATTCACCGCATAGATATACAAAAGTCAAAACCAGCAGATGGGCCATAATAGTAAAAATAAAAGTTAAAGTGCAATATTGTTGCTGGAGTACTAATGGTAATAAGGCAAAGCACATTATAGAAGAAAATACAAACAAAATTTCATATTTTAATCTCAAATTTATTAGGTAAACCATATATAAGATATAAAGAGAGCAAAGAAATAAGAAGAGGAGGAAGCAAAGAGAATAGAAGGGAGAAACCCAACCATGTATGTTTTCTGCTTTGTACAGGGTATTTGATTTCCAAGGTTTACATGGATTAGAGTTTCCTGGTTCAGATAGGCCTTGGAGAAATCACACAACCCTTGTGAATTTTAGTTGTGAGGCAAAACCCAATTGTAAAATGCATAAATCACTGAAGATTGAGGCAGAGTTGATAAAGGAACTGTGAATCTTCAAGAATTCATGTGATTTCACCAGGCCTGTGGTATGAATTTCAAACTCACCACCATGTTGTGGAGTTGTTTCGGTTAGACTTCATGTGTGCTCTTGGAGCAAGGCGAAGCAAAAAAAGAGAATGTCGCTCTTAAAGGAACGCCAAATTTTCAGAAACCCTGTTTGTTCGATATGTATTGTTATAATCATCCAAATAAATTGATTCCCCTAAACTGGTGTTAACTAGTATGAGATAGAATGCAAATGTATATGGAGAAGGATCAAGAGCAAATTGTAGCTCAAGACTTTAGATGGATCTAAATGGTAATGTAGCTCACATTATGCTCGCTTTTGGGGTATGGTTGTAGTGTTTCAATATATGGTTTCACTCATCCAAATTGGAGATGAATTAACTGCTGGCAAACAGGACTTCTAGGGGAATAAGTTAGCTGAAGGAAGTGCAAGCAAATTGTAACCCTAAAGTGCCTGTAGGAAATTTTTCCAAATGGAAACATGTAAGTAGATTCTGTTCTGTCAATTTGAGAATCTTTAGATATAAAACAATAATTTGAGAGTTTTGGTGATCCAAATGGTGATTCAAATTAAAGAAACACAGAAATCCATAGCTTCAAAATGATGAATAAAAAACACTTATGAGTGCAGATCCTAAAATCATGATACAGTAGGTGATTCAAGATAATCAAATTGGCATCAAAACATGCCATAACTTGTGTTATGGTTGAGGGCTTTAGAGAAGGAATTTTAATTGAAAATTCAAAGAGATGCCAATGAAGGTATAAAGGACTGATTCAGAGATTTTCAATTTCTTTGAATCTTTGGGCCATTGGGTGAATAGTTCACAGAGTAATAGAAAGGAAAAGGTCAGCAAATGAGTGGTTTTTTTTTGTTAGGTTTTTTTTTAAAGCCATGGCAAATTGTTAAATTTGACTTTATATGAATGTTGTGTGACCCTGTTTTAATCATGGCATAATGCTAAGTTTTAAAATACACGAAACATTAATACGTTGTTGTATTCATGATGGTGTTTGCGCCGTTAAGTATGATTGTGCTCAAGTTCGAGAAACAAAGAGGTGAGTGTAAAACTGATTTTTGAAAATTGAGTTTAAAAGTGAAAGATTTTTGAAATGCTGAAAACAAAGTTTAATGTAAATGTTTATATATGTATATTAAATATGTATGCATATACGCACAGAAAGTAAAAATGTGTAAAGAATTGCACATGTTTTTAATGATGTAAAGGATTTTAATGATTTATAAATACCAAGAAATACTTAATTATAAGCACACCCTTAACTCCATATGATCAAGTAGGATCGAGCAGAATCAGTACTTTAAACGTGTAAGGATTTAGAGGAACAGTTATAGGTTACTAATCGGTGGAGGGAAATATTTATGCACATCTCTGCACGCGACAGCAGCGCTATGGAACGAACCTCTGCAAGACGCGAAGCCTCTCCGCAGCGAGTGTTATGACTGGATCGAGACTGCCCTCACCGCGCACTTTAAACTGCTTCGTGTGTTTACTCCCGGGTTCCAGCTGAAAGAAAGTTTAAAGTGCTAAATTGGTTTTTAATTGTATAAGTATTTATTACTTTGATAAATATTGAAAATGTTGTCTAAATGAAAATGTACACTCACCGAGCTCCTTTTAGCTCACTCTTTCCCATGTTCTTTCCAAAACATTTTCGGGCATCTTATATGTGTGCGCCCTAAAAGAGAGCATCCTCACAAGTAGTTGAGCTGAGCCACGAGAGATCACACGCTTGTGACTACATTGTATATACATTTTGCATATTGTATATGTTGAATATTTTGTCATGTATATATGTGGTATATATGTATATATTTTGAAAGTGAACTACGTGTTTCTTGATCCTCATGGACGAGGTACTTAGGCGTCTGCTTTAAGTCCCGCCAAGCCCAATCCTTTTATAAAACTGTGGCATGAATTGAAGAAGTTTTGAATGTTTTGATGATTGGAAATAAATAAATGTGTTATGCATATATTTCTCAGCTGATTGAGTTGTGTGCTTAATTAGGTTGTGACTCAGAAGTCCTAAAACAGTTGAGAATTGAAAGATTATAGTTGCTTTTAAATGTTTTCTGTGTTTCCTTGTAATTTAAAAGTCCGACAAATGTAGGAAACTTCCGGCCGATTTTCGAAAAATCTATGTTTGAAAAAAAAAAAAAAAAAATATATATATATATATATATATATATATATACAGGAGAGTATATATATATATATATATATATATATATATATATATATATGATATATATATATATATATATATATATATATTTACTACTTACTCGTGATTATTTCTAAAGATATGTTAAGGATTGTAAAGGGGTTCGATCCATGGATTTTAATTGATTGTTTCAGGAAAAGTTTCTATTTATCCATTGATTTCGGATAACCCCTCTGTCACGAGGTTAATCCATCGGGATCCTTCATTATTAGTGTGATTAATGATCGTGAGAAATTTCCAAAGCAAGAACTCACCATGCTAGCCTTAAAAATTTGTTTATGTGGACTAACGCTGTACCTGAAAACCATATTCATAATCCGATTATGTGCTAAATATGTTTATATTCAATTTGTATGGTGCATGTCATGGCTCCTTAGTTAAATGTGATTATATGTATTAATTATGGGTTTGTAATGGGCCACTACTGAAAAGTCAAAGACTTTTATTGACACAAACATGTGTGAAGTTCCTTTTTCATTATATTAGCATAATACGGCTCGTGTTGTTGTTTTTATTGATTGGGCCAACATGTGTGTTCTTATTATTTATACAAAATAGCATACAATTATTACTTGTTTGTAATGAAGAAGGAAACAAGAATGGAGGCCCGTTCGTTTCGAGACAAGTCATAAAGTTTGCAAGGATACAGTAAAGGTAATCCCGCATTCCATATCAAGCTTATGGAGATCACCTTAGAAATGAACATGACATGTCACATTTACATTTATGCTTATAAATATGCTTGTATGATGGCTGTATGTTATAAAGTTTCATTCTATCAACTTGATAATTCATCACATGTACATGTCATAAAATAGCCTAATTTAACATTTGTCAATACTCGATCGTCTTAATATAGTTTCGCTGTGCTGTGGTATCAAGCATCTTAGGAAGATACATGGATAATGATATCCATAAGATTGAATATGGCTAGACTTAACTATTAGCTATCAAGTAATCTACTTTGGGCCTAAGGGCATAAAGGAAAGAGTTTTCTACCTAGCTAGCTAAGTTTGGCGGTTATTCAAAGCTGTTTTGAATTTAAGTCAAACGTGGATTTTCACTCCACTAAGAAACTATAAGATTGTTTCTGTTAATTAAAGAGTTATACCTGAGCGTGAGGCTAAAGACCTCTATTTATTAAAAACTTTGCATTTTCAGATGTGTACTTGAACGGCATTAAACAACACATCAACATTTACTCATAACCGCCCTTGTAAAGGAAAACTTAACGGGACAAACTTCCCCACTGGTCTCAATTCAGGACGTCCTTAAACAAGAGAGGAAGATGGGACATGTTCTTGATAATGAAATCCCTAATGAACCTCCTGCTAACAATGCCCCACGAGCCGAAAGGGATGCTTATAGTAAGCATTTGAATGACTCTGTGGATGTAACCTGTCTTATGCTTACAACCATGAACTCTGAGCTTCATAAGCAATTTGAGGAAATGGAGGCATTTGATATGATGGTGCATTCATGAATGGTTCCAAGAGCACGCCAAGAAAGGTTTGCAACCACCAAAAAGCATCAATGCAAGAAGATGACTCATTTGGCACTTCAATGGGCGCACATAAAGTGAAAGATGAAGGGTCCCATTGATCACCTTGATGTTTGGTGCTCGTATTAGTCATGAGTCATACCGATCTGATTCTAGTTCATTAATCACCTTATGATCAATTTGTTATGAAACTGGCAATACGTACCATATGGAGAAATCTATTGTCGAGTTTATATGGAATGTTAAAGAATGTTGAGACGGCATTTAAAAGACAAATCTAGTGCTTATGGACTTTTCTTTTTACACATACAAGAAAGGAAAAGGATAGTCCAAGCCTATGCCAAGAAGCCAAAGTCGCCAAGGAGGAGTTTTACTTTCCGTAATGAACAAGGTCAATGAAGAGGAATTGTAAGCTCTACTTGGAAGATCTGAAGAAAGAAGAGTAGTTATGCTACCACTTCGTGTATTTATGTTATAGAAGCTTAATCGTTTACTGCTTCATGGTATGATATCGGATGTGGGATTCATATTTGTGTAAATGTGCAGGTCTCATAAGTAGTAGATCAATGGCGAAGGCGAAGTGGACTTACGAGCGGGAATGGAGCAAGAGTCACATTAGTCAGAGGAGTTTATGATTTAACTTTGCCTAGTGGACTTGTTTTCCACTAAAGAATTGTTTTTATGTGTTTACCGTGGAGCGTAAAGATGTTTCAGCTTCTTGTTTAGAAGTGGATGGATTTCACTTTATTATTAAGAATAATATTTTCCATCTATAATGCGTGACATTTATGGGAATGCCTTATTTTTATCTAATGGTCTCTACGCTTAAACTCTGAACAACCCCAAGCCCACTCTATAATACCGATACTAAGAGGTTCAAGTCCAATGACTTGAATCCAACCTACTTTTGGTATCACAGTTTGGGGGCCATGTCAATGAGAAACATCTTGGAAGCTCCATCAAGACGGGCTAATACATTCACTGGCCAGAGTCATTTGAAACATGTGAATCTTGTTTTTACTGTGCAAATGATCAAGGCCCTTTCGACACAAAGTGAGAGGGATAGTGACTTATCAGCCTTATACATACAAATGCTCAGGGACCAACAAAGCCACTTGCTAGAGGAGTTACTTCGCACTTCCACATTTTGCTCGATGACTTTAGTATATGGTTACATCTACTTAATGAGTATGAAGTCTAAATCATTTGAAAAGTTCAAATTATTCAAGAATGAAGTACGTACTAGCTTGAAAGAATATCAAAAAACATTTTGATCTGATCAAGGTGGTGAATATTTAAGCCAAAATTTCATGATCATCTTCAAGGATTAGGGGATAGTCTCACAACTCACTCCACCAGGAACACCACAATGGAATGGTGTATATCTGAGCGAGAAATAAAACTTTATAGATATGGTTCACCCGCGATGAGTCGTATCGCATCTTCCAATATCCTTTCGGGGATATGCATTAGACTATCATGTTTCCTTATTGAATAGAATTTCCATCGGTGTTAATAGAAACACTATATGAGTTGCGGGATGTGAAAGTTACCTCATTTATCTTTTTCTTGTTTGTGAAGTTTGTAAAGCGCCGCATTTATGATACTAACATCCAAATCGAAGTAAGTGCTTAGCTCATGGGTATCCTGGTTGAAACAAAAGGGTACTACTTTACATCCCATCCGAGAACAAGTGTCTGTTGCTCAGAATTGGGAGCCCTTTGAAAGAGAGTTCATTTCCAAAAAGTATCATGGGAGTAAGACATCTCTTAAAGAAGTTCAAGAACCATTAAGTTGCCACCCATCCTTCCATGAAATTCTACAAGATCCAACTAGTTGTCGAGCCCATCTTCTCGTAGATAAGGCCCATGAAGGGCCCTCAGTGAGGATCCAACATGAGCCTAAGATATATGGATTTTGTCGTAATCGACTCTACAAAACCATAGAGCTTAGGACTCAAGCATGAGCCCACAACCTATCGCGAGGCAAATGATGAGCCCAGATTCAAATATTTCAAGCCATGAAGTTCGCATGCAATCAATGCATGATAACCGTGTTTGAATTTTAGTTGATCCACCCGAAAAGTGCTACTGTCATTGGTTGTAAATGGGTTCATAAGATCAAACATGATATGACCTTCAACCCCCAACTCATAAAAAGTGTCGCCAAACAAACTCATGGTATTGACTATGATGACCTTTCACCCGTCGTTATGCTGGTCTATTAGATTCTCTTGCCACGCGTACTAAGTGATTACAAGATTTTAAAAATGACAAAACGCTTTAATGGAAACTTAATTATGATGTGTACATGATTACAACCTTGAGGTTTCTCATGCATCCTAAGTATCCTAATAGGTGTGTAAGCTTCAAAGATCCATTTACGGATTAAAGTAAGCTTCACGGTCGTGAATCTCGCTTTGATAAGGCTATTAAAGAGTCGGCTTCATGAAAATTGAAGACGAGCTGTGCATACAAAAAGGTTAGTAGGAGTGCAAATCGGTTTTCTTAAGGTTGCATGTGGACGACATCCATCCCATTGAAATGCCATCCCTAATTTCAAGGTGAGTGTCTCAAGTCTCAAGGTCGGGAAAGTCACACTGAGACTTAGGCGCTCTTCCTACATCCTGCATAAAGATTTATAGAGATGATCTCAACTGGCATTCTAGCCAGCCAAAGTGGGTACATAGGACAAAGTAAGCAAGAGGTTTAGGTATGCAAGATTCCAAGAGAGGTTTCACAATGTCTCATAAGATGCTTCCGCAAGTCTCAATGTCCAAATAGTAACGGTTAGACAGAAGAGAGAGTGCATGATAAACCATGCTTCCTGGCTATTGTTCTACTTCATGTATGCCATAAGCAGACTAATTCGATGTCTCCTATGCCTGAGCATGGTATGATCTCCCAATAAATCTGTGAATGTCAATGATGTGCCAACAACATCCTGCGAATTTGAGAAGAACCAAAGATATTTCTTTTTAATCTATGATAAGAAGGCTGGGAATAGTTATATAGTTACATATCACGTCTGTTTCAATGACCAGGATGACTTAGATCGCAACTGGCTTTGTGTTTGTTATGAAACGGAGGGGTGCTGTGAAATGAGAAGTTCATACATAACGCCCCATCTCTATCGCCAGAGAGTCGAGTAATATTAGTCACTTCAGATGCAAACATAGCCAGCTTTGGATCAAAAATTTCGTTTTGCATCGGGTGCTTGTTCCTAGTATCATAAACCAACAGGACGCCCGGCCAGGACAATTGTTAGCTATTGCTCGTCATGAATCGCATCACATCAACGATCCAAACACACACTGTGTTTCACCTCATTCATGATCATTGAGAAAGGAGATGCCAAGATATGCAGAGTTCATATTACTTAGACATATCAAAAGGTTGATCCTTCGACTAAACCTCTTCCACAAATAAAGCATGATAGTCAAGGCATTAGATTCATAGGCATTCCTTGATTAAGTCCTCGATCAATAGGGCAAAGTGATTGTTAGTGATATGCTCTCAGCCTGGAAGGAAAAGACATACATTGTCATTATATGTTTATATATTAGCTAGACATTTATCATTTTATCTTGTTATTTAAATTGTGTTTAACTTGATAAAATTTATCCTAAATAGTTGGTTCAGCTATGAATGCCATCAAGCATGTGAGACTTTATAGTAAACCTTGGTGTATAAGCAGAACACTATTCTAAAGAATCATAGCTCGATCATTATCAGGAATAATAATGAAGGTGTATCATTATGTTTTGGAGAAAATACCATGTTTTGTTTGGTCATGAAATATAAGATGTTACTCATAATACAAATACATGTTAAGTTCCAGCGTTATCGATCGACCGGGCCATGAGAATACTATGGATTATGTCATCATGACTATCGTAATAGTGGTATTCACAGTCCCCACCGACCACCATGGATTCCTCACGAGGAACTTCAGGTTCTGACGTAGCTCAATGATTCTTCTTAACAAGATGTAATAATGTGCTATAGTCAAGGCGTCAAATCATGTAGGAAATGTGAGTGATAGTGAAGGAATCTGTCCCATTTTAATCGAGTGAGACGTCTATCGCCTCGAAGTGTGAGACCTGAAACAAGATGATCAGTGGCTTGAATGAGATTGATAAAGAGTTATCAATATCATTTGTTTAGTCATTTCACTTGAGAATCAAGAAAAGATTTGTTGTATAAAGATTTGGCTTCATCCATGCTTTATGTTTAGAATTCAGAGACATCAAGTGACAAAGGAATAATATCATACTATGGTAGAAGTTTTCAAGTCACCGGACCACTGATTTGCAGTTATAATGTTCTAGAGATCAAAATTATAACTCGTGGGGCTTAGGAAATAAGATTCGACCCGCTACAACATTGAGTGAACCCAGAGTGGTCACATAGAACAGAGCCATAATGGATGTGCCAGAGTTGCTCTCTTTAGCCCATGATTAAGCCCCAAGCCCAAGCTCTAAGCCTAAGCCCAGAAGCTCCGCAAGCCTGCTCTCATTAATAGTTAATGGAATTTGTTTTTCCAATTGCTTCTTTCAATAAAAAGCTCTGGGAGGCTTGATATAAAATGATGTTTACATCTAAAAGTGTGGTTCTTCGCGGCTTGTGAGAGAATTCTCAGAGTTTCGGAAGACACTAAGGTGTTCTCGGGTTTGGTGGGACAAAGACTCATCATAAGGTGCAAAATATCCATCTCCATCCATTAGCCGCTCGCGTGATACTTTTAGAGGCGCCAGGCATACTCCATCTCGCTCGTCGAACGCCTTAAGGAGTTTTGTTTGTGTTTCAACAAGTGTGTGTGACTGTAAGGAAATCTGCACTAGCCTAAAAAGGATCTGCCTACAAGAGGTGCGATCCGGATTTCCTTTGATTCATTGTTTAGTTTCATCAAACCGCTTCGATCCCATGCGCCCCATGTTGTACCTTTTGATCACGTGTTTTCTTATCTGATTCCAAACAAGAGCTAAGTTCAACGATCTTGACACGTTTGTGGATGACTATGTGGCCACAGATATGGCCAAGGTGAGGAAGATTGAGGATGACCTTGGAATGTCCCATCCAAGCAAGATTGTAGAATTCTCCTATAGACACATGGACCATGGTCGACCAAAATACAGAGAAAGAGATAGAGGATGTCTTGTTATCCAAGATGCAGTGCTAGCAAGAGGAAGGAGGATCAAATTTCTCTCAGTTCGGGAAAGAAGTGAAGATTTTTATCCCACGATGATTTCGGGACTCAGTCATACTATTGGGGCCAAGGCTAGACTGTTTCAAACATTCAGAGTGATGATGGCGTTTCCATTGCCATAAGTCCCACATGAGATCTAGATTACACCACAGTGTGGATCCCAAGACACGGACACCCAATCCCAAATTACTGCTGGGGCACACTGCCACATTCAGCCTTGTTCCTCCCAACAAAGATGGTCAGAACCCGATGTTATTCCTCAGAGGCTTCCATTGTAAGCACTATTATTTCACAAATAATGATTATTACTAGGTTAGTAGTGCTGGTCAGGTCGAGGCAAGACTTTGTGCCTGCTTCAGTGACCCAGTGGGTATGTCTACATCAGGTGGTACCATAGGATCGAGTCATTTTTGTGCATCAAGATGTGATATACTGATATTTTACTCACACTTCTTGAAGATAAGAGTGTTTTTTTGGGAAATGTGGATGCACAAGTATTCATGCTTATAGTCGTGACAATGTGTGAAAAGTTTGGGCTTAGAGGTTGAAACCTCGGTGCGTTCGGCCAGCGTGTAAATTCCTCCCCAGGAACTAGGTTGAAGGTCGATCGTGATATGTTGATTACGGCGTTGTAGATCTCGTGGATTCGCTTACGGGGTGATTATCTGGCAAATGAGTTACATCGCAACTCGACGTCATCTCATGATGGATCTGCTGATCAGACATCGGAACGTTACCGACAGGCGATAATAGAGGATCACCCGCCCACAACGACCGTATCCTGTGGTTTTCGTAAGGCTACGATGCTTTACCCCGTGATCGCAATGACCCCGTATGAACATTTAAATGATTATTTCCCGCCTCTGTCAAGCCCATCTTAAAGGAGCTTATGAGACTGGATTTGATTCACTCCCTAAAAATACCTAAGCAGAGAAGGACAAAGCTCTTTCCAATGAGCTTACTCGGATTACTCAAGACAGGATGGACTCGGCCATTGAGTTACACTCCGGCACGCTGCCTAGCCTGCGACTTACAGGAGGCGCAATTCGGCTAAGCTGCAGTCCCCAAATGTCTAACTCAGAATTGTCGTGGACAGGTTTTATTAGACCGAGCACTTCACCACGCGCTCCCAGCCTGCCACAAGAAGAAGGACAGCTGACTCTTCAACCTGCATTGATTAGTGGGTGACGCTGGGAACAGGCCATGGCCTGGCAACCCAGATTCAACACAGCAGATCAGCTGACTTGTTTGATCACCAGAGGGGCGAGTTCACCCAAGACAAACCTCTGCCACCTATGATTACCCAAACTGAGAAGCTAGTGAGTCCTGAGACCCGGAACACATAGAACGCGACAGGCACGGTGCCGAGAAGGATGTCTTCGGGCACACTTAATGCCCGGCCACATTCATGTATCCCCATGGCGAGGTGACCCCAACTTCAATGACTTCATTTTCTGCGGTCTTTGTTGACAATATCTTAATCTTGCATCTCAGCCCATGTATGATGGGCGAGATCACTCACTTGAGGATTGTTCTCCAAGCCCTCAGTGAATATGCAAGATCTTCAGAGTCTTGTGGTATCTTAAATCAAATAAAAATTTATAACTTAATACCTCATACTACCGTAGCATTGTTACTAAGCAGTATAAATGGGCCTAGATCGTCCCGTGATGTGGGTTTTCTCTTCATGGAAATGAGTACTCACACTATGTTTACACTAGTGATTATAATTTAGATATTGGGATTGGATAAAAAGAGCGGTTTCGGCAGGCCGAAATTGTAAATCAAAATGAAGTAAAAATAGAGGAAAGAATTCCTTGAAGTGTTGTGCCTAACGGGCCTGGGTCCCTGTGGCAAACGAGGGGTTCTTGGTCTTTTCGTGACGGGGGATAATAACATATAGTTACCCTCCCGAATCGGATTTTTGTTTAACTATAAAATTTAACCTTTATAACTATCATTATTTGTACCATTCATTGTCCATGCCATCACTCAATAAAATAAAATCTATCTCCTTGTGTCATCTCCAATGACTCATAAATGATAACTAATCAATACCGCCAGGATCTAACAACAAGCATCCAATGAGCCACATGTGCTTACCATATACTAAATCCATTCAAGGTGAATTGAAGGGGATTGAAACCTAAAGTCGAGGAGAGAATATCAATGAAAGAGAATACCCACGTCAAACATGAGGGCCCCCGCTTTACCACAGTTCCCTTGCCCAAATGGCCTCTCACTCTCAAGGAAGGAGGGAGTTTAGCGCTCATCCTCCTCGAGTTGCTCATCCTCGTGGAGTGCTCGGCTAGCGAAAATGAGAAAATGGAAAGAAAACGGAACTTGCCTGATGCCTCCCAAAATTCAAATAAAATTATATCGAAAGATTTTCCAAGATCCTCACAGAGTGTTGTTTTAGGATTTGGTATACTACCAAAATCCATACAAATTTACTAAATTGTCGTTATAAAGAAACTATTATATGTGGATGGTTTGGGAAGAAATCAAAAAGAGTAATAAAAGTCAATATGAATGTAAATAAGAATCTGCAGAAATGCAAAATTCAAGTAGGTTGCGAAATGGACAAGGGTTTGCTTCTTCTTCCTATTTGCTTCTCGCTCGCCTTATGCCTTCGGTTCAGAGTTTGTGTTCCAATTGATTTCTTCATGCTCCTCGAGTCGCATCTCTATTCCTTTAATATTTATAGCCAGAAACAACAAACTGCTTATAAATTGATCAAAAGCATTGTTGTGTCATTAACGTACAATCAATAATTTGGCTAATACGCTAGTATGCTCAAACTCCTAGAGTTTTAAGAGTATGAACAACACTATTTAGTAGAAATCGTAATTGACTGCTTTGTATGCCAAGTTCGTTGTATCTCTTTACCTTTAAAACCTCGCTCATTTAAAATACATTTCATATATACCCATTTCTAATACATAATTAATATCATTTAAAACAGCAATTATTTATGAGTATATGATATCAAGATCTAATCACATTCTATGACATAAAAAGAATACTATATACATTCTAAATCCAAATAAGGGCCCATAATTGTTCTTGAATAATCGATTTATACAATTAGATATATCTTTCAATACATTTTAAGAAATGATATTTAGGTTTCTATTTAAACATTTATCTGATAATATCAACAAATGAGGTCAAGGTATTCCTCATGCACTTTTACATCATTGAATCCAATGCAAAATAGTTACAAAACATCGCTGAATGAAATAATATATATGGACTACATTTTACTTATAATTCACGATGTTCGACTAAGACTACGCCCTACGATCTTCGGTCCTACTATACTTTCTACTTCTTGGTACTCGCTGTTGATAAAACACGCTAAGAATTTTCATGTTTAGTGGTTCTATACGATTATCTCTTTATTTCAATTTAAATCAAATCATGCAATTTCATAACAATGCTTTCAGATTTCTCTCTTAAACACCAATGCAGCATAATACATACATAAAAATATATTTCCATTTAATCAATTACAATTCATCGTCATCTCAAATCATGCATTTTCATGTGCAACAAATCATTCATGTATCATAAATCATGCACTTTTCATTCTCATTATCATTTTGTATTTTAGCCTCTTATCGAATTTAACCTATGCTTTCTGGGCATAGGATAACGAATCACCTAAGACACTACTGGTCAGAGGCTTCACTGTAAACACGTGATTTTATAAAATATGTACCATAGAGTGTATACACTACTACACTCGCCCTTACTGGCTAATGGACGGTATATGTACTAAAATAGTACGCTTGTCTCGACTCTTTATCGCATACTAATTTATCCTTAACTCGAATTCTCCTAATATAATATTCTTTGAAGGGCATTAAAATCATTCAATACAATTTACAATAGTATATATATAAATTTGTATGCAAATATAACATTTTCACATTCATGCAATTTTCTTATGTAAATTGCTTCAAGGCAATTGTCTCCCAAATCACTTAAAACAAATCATTTCAAACATAAATCAATATGCACTTTCTCTGCCATCCATTTTAAAATTCAAATCATTTCATAATTATTCAAATATTTTAGAAATAGAGAGAGAGCTTTCCAGAACAAACCAAAAATCGCTACTCGATTCCAATCTTCTGAATTGACTTCAATACGGGGTTTTCCTCTTCGTCACCTCCCTATTCAAATACAATGATAAATCACACATACTTTATCTCTAGAGTTTTTAGTTAGGGCCATGCTCCAATACTTCACGTGAAAATTTTCGGGACACATGAAAAATTATTTTTCCTATGCTTCCTTCAAGAAATTATAGCTCTATAAGTCTATTTTTAGTAGGAATTGAATCATCTCATTCGATCATCCAAACTCGTTACCTATTTTAATGTCAAACTATACCTATGCCCAAATTAATTAGGTTACCTTTAACATATTCTATAAGGTCTGAATCTACAAATTGGTAATTGTCTTCTTACTATTTGAATCTATGGTTCTATGGTTCTCTTCTCCACTGGAATCATCCAATTGGATCACCAAAACCCGTTATTTCATTTTTACATCCGTAATTACCTTAATTTGCAAGGTAATCATACTATTCTTACACATAGCCCACTTTGACAAATTTGGGTACTTTGGGGTAACGACGGTATACACTTCCTTCAAGCAAATTATTCCCCCAGAAGTCTATTTTACCCAGAAATTTCGACCACTAATTTGGATGAGTGAAACTCAATCCATAGCTAAAACACTACAACAACACTCCAAAACAGACATACCCACAGCTATCCGAACTCAACACCTTTAAGCCCATATTCTAGAGCCTTAGAGCTACAATTTGCTCTTGGTCCCCTCCATACATTTGTAGCCTCATCTCTTGCGGTTCTTACCACCTGTGCGTAATCCGCATCGTTTCTTACATAGTCATTGATAGATTTCGCACTCAGTAACAATTTGTATATACTTTCAAGTAAATATTCCCCAGAAGTCTATTTTACCCAGAATTTTGAATCACCAATTTGATAAGTTGAACTCTCAACTTATAGCTGTAAAACACTTATAACAACACCCAAAATGTAGCATACCCGTGAGCTACCCGAACCCACTTTAAGCCTATATTCGGAGCCTTAGAGCTACAATTTGCTCTCGGTCCCTTCAATACATTTAGCCCTATTTCATGGTTCTTACCAATTGTAATCACTTCATTTGGATGATTATAACTTAAATCCTATAGCCAAAATATGAATAGGTTTTTGATAAATTTTTTGACAAAGATTTCTTGAAAACCCAACATTCTCCTTTTGCTACAACCATCTCCTTAAAGTCCAATCCAAACCAATCAAACAATGCAAAAAACCTCAAACCGAACTAAATCCATCCAAGAACACTTTTATACCACATTTGGGGCCTTATTAAACCCAAAAACAAGCAGAAAGGGGTTAGGCTATTCTTCATACTGGTTCACCGGGGTCTAACTCCTTCTTCTTCCTTCCTTCTCATAAGATTCAAACCAAAGAGCGATTTTGCACTCAAATCTCACTTCTTCCCAAAACCCTAGCTTCTCCTCTCACTCTCTTCTCAAATACGGTTTTGCCCAATGGCATTCTAAGACCAAATGTGGTCTTAAGTCATTAAATCTCATAAGGCTCTGTTTCGCCTACAAAATCCATTTCTCTGACTTAAGTTCTTCCTGTAATTCTACTATATAGCCCATACTTTTCTATTTGTACTTCAATCCCTGCTATTTACACCTGTGACATTATTCTTTATAACTTATGATCTTAGGTAATCTTTTTTCACAAATTTCCATTTTCGCCTCTTTTCACTTCAAGTTAATTCCTGCTCTATCATTTGACATTTAACATTTTCTATTTTATCATTTATCAATCTCGAAAAACTCCTGCTAGCTCCATTTATACACTGAAACTATAATAAATTATTATAAAAAATTTCTAAGGCATTTCTTTGGGCTTTACATTCATTAAGCAGTTTTGGATTATTGAGAGGTGAATTCTTGGGGACACGTCAGCCTGGCCTGTATGTTAGTAGACCCGTGAAGGTAAAGGTCGTTATGAGTTGGGAGAGTCAGTCGCCTTCGTAGATATGCGCTTTCTGGAATTGAGAGGTACTAGAAGGTTCATTGCGGATTTCTCCCAACTAGCAGCAATCTATGACTAGATCGACCTGTAAGGGGGTTAAGTCTGAGTGGAATGACCTGGTGAGAAAGAGATTCCAGAATCGTTCTATGGGCTTATTACGTTCTATTTTGATAGTCCCGCACAAAGAACAGAGGTACATGGTGTACTATGTTGCCTTTAAGGACGGATTGGGATGTGTCTTGATGTAGTCCAAGAGGGTTGTAGCTTATGGTTCCAGAAAGTTAAAGAATCATGAGCACAATTACCCTACACATGGCCTGGAGTTGGCAGCCATAGTCTTTGCTTTAAAGATTTGGCGCCACTATTTATATGGTGAACAGTTTGAAGTATTTTCAGACCACAAAAGTCTAAAGTATATTTCACACAATGACCCCAATACGAGGCAATATAGGATGTCAGATTCAGAGGACTATGACTTCACTTTGTATTACCATCCTGGTAAGGCAAATGTAGTGGTTGATGCCTAAGCTCCAAAGTCACGGAGCATCAAGTAGTGTCAAGCTCTCGGGAGGGCGTATGCTTGAGACTATGGGACAATTTAGTCACAGCATGTTGATCGTGCCTGGGGAGCACTATAGTTCAAAGGCCACGCCATCCTACCGAGCGGGCAAGGCGCATTTAGTCTCAATGGGTAGGATCGATAAATACCTCTCGGCCCACTTCCAAGGGTCGCACAGCTTAGGTATGGGTGACTTAAGGTCGGGCCATCCACACAAATGGTAGTCTTCGCATAGGGACGGTTATGGTTCCCCCAACCAACCTGATCCAGAGAGAAGATCCCAGAGAGTTCTAATTTTCATTTCTTTCGACTATTGGTAGCATCCATGGCACAGATGTACTGAGACCTTCGCTAAGGACATCGAGCTGGGATGAAACGAGAGACGCAGGATTTTGTTTAATGGTGTCTCACATGTCAGCATGTCAAGGTCGAAAGCATTAGAAGCTTGGGAAGGCTACTTCAGCCATTGGGAGGTGGGGCTGAGTGGAAGTGGGAGCACGTCACGATGACTTTGTAGGACCACTCTGCCAAAGACACAAATATGCATGATGTCGTGTGGGTGATTGTGCACCGGCCACTAAGTCAAGATATTTTCTAATGGTGCTGATGACCTACACACTTTGTAGAGGAATTTCGCGGCTGTATCTTCGAGAGATCGTCCTGCCATATGGAGTGCCAATTTCATAAGATCGTGATATGGATCCTGTGTTTGATTTACTGAAATATCAAAAGGCCATCGGACACACTCATAAATGAGCACCGCGCTTCATCCTCGCAGGCATGGTCAATCGTGAGAATACTACTACAAAGTTTTAAACGATATGCCGCAGCATGCGTCATGGATTTTAAGGGTAATTATGGTTACTCTGCCTTATAATTCCTACTTTTACAACAACCGTTATCGTGCGGCATATTGCATCATACTTATGAGGCTTCTTTTTTATATGGGAGGCCATGCCGATCCCCGACGCACGGATTGCAGATGGCAGAGCCGTCCCATCACTTCATCCGGGGACCGATTCAGACACCTCTAAGAAGGTGGATGTTCAGAGTCGAAGCATAAGAGCCATATCGATGGTGCGACGTCGACCCTCTAGGATTTTGAGATATGATCACATCTCTCGGGCGCGATTATGCCAAAGAGAGAAGTGGTCAGATTAGTGCTGCGTGCTAGAGTCGAGGTATATTGGGCCCTTCGAGACTCAGAGGGTGGCCACCTCTTTTGCATACTCTGCTGAGCCACTACTTAGTTTATCATGTGTGTCCATGAGGTTTTCCACATCTTCATGCCCAAAGAATACCTGCATCCAAATTTCTAATGAAGTCTGATTGGGGAGAGATTACTATCACACGATGAGACCCTTCGAGGAGGGACTAATGCGTATCTCGAGATAGCCGAGATCAAGTTTCATACGCAAGACCACAAGGAAAGTGTTGTGGCACACCAGAGTGAGGAGGCAACTTGGGGAACACGAGGGATACGATGCACACTCCGGTCCTTTCCTATTTGAGGGTGAAGGGGAAGTGGTAATATTTGGAATCCATAATGACAACTTGACATGCATTGTGATTTGATGTGTATATGGGAATTTCGGGGATGAAATTCTTTTCAAGGGGGGAAGAATGTAAAACCCAGAAAATTAGTAATTTTTAGGAAAATGACAAAATAATAAATAATAATAATAATAATAATAATAATAATAATAATAATAATAATAATAATAATAATTACTAATGGTTCGTGGAAACCTAGAAAATTTCAGATCTCTGATGATCTAACCAGACTGCTCGCTGGATTCTTCTCTTATAAATCCAGTTGACTTAAAAGTTTCATTATTCTATATTACTTGGAATATTTTATGATTTTCCTGGTGATATGTCGCTGTTGATCCAAAGGACTAGATTTAAGAAAATCTAAGTCGAAATGGCTTAAGCTAAGTTCATTTAGAATAAATTGAATCTAAAAGAAATAAATTGTTTTGGGGGTAGAAATCTG
Organism: Tetrastigma voinierianum; assembly: GCA_016808115.1. Lineage (NCBI taxonomy): Eukaryota > Viridiplantae > Streptophyta > Magnoliopsida > Vitales > Vitaceae > Tetrastigma > Tetrastigma voinierianum. Next base: position 67,161 of record JAEQBH010008834.1, on the reverse strand, counting down.
ACTGGACAATAGACGGACACATGACTTATGGAGTAATGTATCCAAACTTAAGAAAAAAAGAAAAAGAAAAGAAAAGAAAAGGAAATAAGAAAAGTCAACAACAATAAAAGGAAAATTTCGGGACAAACTGCAGGGGAGGGCAAAGGGAGCGAGCAAGAGAGAGAGAAGAGAAGGGTAGAGAGAGAAACTCCATCTTCTCTCTAAGATCTACGAAGATCAAGCGGTCGGTTTTCGTCGGAGCAAGAGGCAAAGTTGATCCACGCATTGCGAGCTACGTGTGGGTACCAAAATCTTGGAGTTTTGTCAAACTCCACGAGATAGGGAATTTTCTTACTTCGATTATTTTTAGCCTAAAGGCCATTTTCAATGGCATAAGGTTTTTCGAGGCCGAAACTGGCTATGTGTTTTAGTCCCAAGATTTTGGGACTGAATATTGTGAATTTTCAACGCTTGACAGTAATGCAATGACTTTGCGATCGATTTTTAAAAGTCCCTACAAGATTTTCGATTGTTTCTGGGCATCCGATCGATTTCGGGATCAGGTGTGTGTCGTTTTTTATGAGTTATTGCAAAATTTCAATGTAACATAAGGCACTGTGTGAAAATCATGTTAAGGCATGCTTATGAATGTATTGACATGGAATTTATGATGGATGTAAAATTATATGTAAAAATATATATATAATTATCCAAGTGTTGATAATGTCGCATGTAGCTCTACTTCCAGCTGTCACATGATATGGCATGAAATGGAAAATATATTTCATATCATATGCACGGGGACATCAAGTCAAGCTGGGTGTGTGTGTGCATGGTATTTGCTATTCACCATCTCGTGAATGTGTGGAAGCAGTCTGAAATGGACAACGCCCAAAATTGAAACTCACGTGCATAAAATAATACAATAAATTTCGTGTGTCGGGCAGCAGATGGTGTAGATCCCCCCCACTTCATACAGGTGAAAGACCCAAAATTTATTTTCGATTAGACACATGCCTCTAAGGATGGAAAGTTCACAAAGTGTCTAAGGTGTGCAAGCCTGCGCGTAGACTTCAAAATCTCTACCTACTAAACACACTCTGGATTGCAACTTGAATAAAACATTAGAGGTTGTCTATCAAGGAGTCACTGGGAAACACCAATGACTCCAGTTTTCACACTTGGAATCAGATGTGCGTATGGAGCTCAAGGTGTGACTCTAAGTTACGGATGGCGAGCTTCATCTCACGCACGGCACAACATTCCATATAGGATTGTACTAATGAAATGTAATGTGGTTTGATGTATGTATGTCATCGCATGCATTTGAGGTTTTTACAGCCCTTGTAGGAGAATTTTTCTACCTGCATCGCCACCCTGCCGCGACCCCTTCGTGCACAGGTCGACATAGTGAGACTGCAAGGTCTACGCGCCATGATTATGAAGGGCAGACCTATATGTGGTTCTTTACATTTCCTTTGTAAAAGTATTTTGTATAAAAGAATTGTAACTAAATTCTTTTCGAATGTTGGTTTCAAATAGTTAGGTATGTAATATGATAAAAAGCGTAATGCATCGAATTTTGGTGGATCGTAATTAAGTGTTTTATTCTTATTTAGGAATTCAAAATGTGAATGAATGGGTCTTGGTAAAGGGGGATGTATATTGGGGATCCGGGATGTATGGACCCTATGTGGCCTAATACTACTCCGCTGAGACCTTGACGGGTTGCGATTATAATCAAGCATATTGTGTCAGATAAGCTGGTGTAAGCCCCCAACAAAGGAGACTCGCCCCGCATTTTTGTGAAAATATGGATCCCACTAAATGGGACACAATAGTGTGTTATCGAGTTGTTCAAATCCACAAGAATTCGCGCAGCTGATCAAGCACATCAACGGCACTCTGATTCTGGGTGTCACAGTATATGCTGTCACTCGCTGATGTCATGACATTGTCTCTCCGTGAGGTTCGTCCATTGCCGAATGTCGCGACATTTCCGCTCTAATGTCGCGGCTATCAGATCTCGCGGCTTTTGAAGTCCTTGCCGCTGTCTTAGCTGATGTCTGGCTATCTTCACTCGTGGGTTCGTACATTCATTCATGTCACGACATTTGACTCGTTCTCAACACTCGTGCTACCTAATTGAATGCTCTTGACATTTCTATTCGATGTCGCATATCGAATGATGGTCTCCAATATTCAAGCTTTGGCTAATGTCGCGACGCGTTAAATTGATGTTATGGCATTTAAATAATGCAATTCTTCCTTCCATCGGCGTCGCACTCCATGTTGGCCGTGATGTCATGGGACATCGATGGCTGCATAATAATTTATCCATTGAGTTGTTTGTGATGTCATGCATATTTTTACATAAGTGTATTCCTTCTTCTTAGCTGATGTCTGCCACGCTAATATTCTGAAGACTTTTCTCCGCGCTTGTCGCGACAAATGAAATTTATTGAAGTAATGTTGCTGTACATTGGCCCTTCCCTTGCACCACGATGATTTTTATCTATTTTTTTGTCAGACTTCATGATTTCCTTTAAGTTTATGCAAACAATGTAATCTGGGGTGAAAGCTCCATAATTCTGCATCAAACTGAACTTTTAAACCAAAAATATTCTTGAAAAATGGACCTAAAAATCAATGAGTTTTAGACTCATCAAACTCCCCCAAACTTAAAATCTTGCTTGTCCTCAAGCGAAGAAAAGGATATTTGTTTGTCCTCAAACAATAAAAATAAATTTTTGAGATCAATTTTCAATTAATTCATCTTTTAAATCCAATCAAAGATTAGGCCCCAGTATCAGGTTTCAATTGTGACATCAACTTCTAATCAAGCTCTTTTCTTAGTTCCGAAAATTTCCAATTCAAATCATTTAATTAGCATGTAACAAATAGTTAATAAATGCACATAGTCTTTGACTATGTGAGTGTGTGTTGGTCTTCCCTTTATAACCTGATCAGATTAGGTAGCTTTATGAGATTTACTTGCAAATTGCCTTTCTCGTAGTATTTTTAAGTCTCATAGGTTTTGCTGGTCATATTATTCTCCACTCAATGCAGACATACTACACCCTCAGACTAATGATATTCTTGCGCTTGTAATGAAATTTCCTCCATAAAATGGTAGATAACTAGACATTTTAGGCCCAAGCTTAATCAAACTCCATTCATTTCCTTTAACTTCTTCCTTCATTGTACATCCTATTTTTCTCGCTTCTAACTCGGCCGCTCTCTAAACTTCACTTAAAACGCATTCGTGCATCTTTATGCTTTTCCTCCTCCAGCTTCTCGCTGTTTTATTTTCTATTCCATCGTTTATTTTTAATTATGCCCATGTTTCTTTATATCCTTTTGTTTTCAGATTTGAGGAGTAATGTTTTACCTTGCTTCACAACCCTTTTAGCAAGCTGGTCATGAGGCTCTATACCCCCTAAAGACTTAATTACTCAAGGTTGCAGTTGCACGCAAAAACTCACTCCTTGTAATTACTTTGTCGCCTTCCCTGCCTTCTGCTTTGAATGCCTTCTAGTACAAACTTTTTCTTAATTGTTCTCATTTCTTCCTTTATTCCTCCTCTTCTTTTCAATTCAAACTGCACTCCCAAACTTATCCTCCTTCTCATTTCTTCTCGTACTAATTTGCAATTTTAGGTAATTTATGTCTCTTTATCAAGATAGAATTCTACAGCGGTGAAGGCTCTTCTTATCATTGATGATGAAATAGGCATTAGGGTTCACAAAAGTAGGTATTAAGGTATATGCTCATAGCATATCAAGGGTAGATTCTTGAAAGTCTCAAACCTGGTCCAAGGATGGCCTAAACTACTTCTGTTGGCTATGATGTCTAGGATTCTCGCCTGAAAAAATAACAATGCAATGTTCTAGGACTTCTTAAAGATTTCCTCGATACAAGTCCTATAGTTGCCTTCCTAACCCAAGCACAACCCGCTTTTTGAGGTACTTTGACTCAATGTGTTATGTAGTCATTTTCTGACTGGTATTATTCAATTTGACTTTAAATTCGCAAATTTTCCATTAACCTTGATTTCACTCTGTGTTTCAAGAATTTGAAAGTTTAGCTTTTATTATTGACATCACAAATTTATCCCCTTTTGCAATTAAGACTTTGAAATTTCATTGTATTTTACAACAATTTGTTATATTATTGTTCACTTTACATTTCATTCTGATTGAGTCATTCAGTTCATTAGGTGGACCACAATAACACAAACATTCCATCAATTTTCTTAAAGTTTTCAAACAAGCCAATACAACATTTACTCAGAAAATATGCCATGTCATCCAACACTCTTCTACATGCAACTTTCATACAATCTAACATTTTGAATTCTCCTTAATGTCAACAACACAAGTCTGGGATTATTACGATTCAGACGTAAATTAAAAGGTAATAACAAACAAAAAAATTCTATGCACAAAAATTTCAAAAACTGCTCTTTAGCAGAAAGAGGAACAATCATAATATGTTATTTATGGGGACAAAAATAAATATCGATAGAAGAAAGAGAAAGAGAGAATGAGGAGCCAGTAAGAGCCATTCTTTCATGTGATCTAGATCCTCAGCGCCCGAGGTTCACTGTCAAACTAGTAACTTCGTAATTATGGTGAACCAAGAATGGGATATCTGCCTTGGAGTTAAGCCTTGTATCTCTGCCAAAGAGATACTAATTTTACATCCTGTGCTTAACATGAGCCTACCTCGCCTTTCCCGCTGAGTTCGTGGATCAGCTCAACCACCCTTAGGTCGATACATCTACAAGGTTTTAGTTCCACTAGATTTATGCCTCCTGGGTCCATGAACTTCTCCTGTGAACTGCATGGACTTCCCAGCCTTCATCCCTCTTTTGGATGGTTGCTCTAATTTCTTTCTGGTGTTCCTTAGAAAGATACCCAAAGGTTTCAGCCTTTTGAAGCAAGTTCTGCTCCATTTCCTTCTCCCTAACCTCCATCAGCTTGATCATCTCTTGATCCATCTTCAGCTGATCCTACACAAAGGCCTTTTCTCTTTCTTTAAGTTCAACCCTCAATGCCTTGTCCTATTTCAGACAGCCTTTCTGTTCCCTACAGTCCCTCGTCAGATCCGTCGTTAGGTTTTCTTCTTTTAGTCCTTCATGCCACTGTTTTCCACTCTCTCCACCTTAGCCTTCCCTAACTGCCATCTCTCCCCTTCATTTCTTCTCTCATCTCACTGGCCATGAGAATAAAGGCTTACTATACGCTCTCTTACCCTTCACAGAAACTCAAGCCCCTCTCGCTTTACACCGATCAAGTATTGTGATCTTCTTCAAGGCTAGAGGAGATCAGTTGCTCTAGGTAATCTCTAAACCCTTGTCTTCCGTCTCTAGTCTTTCTTCGCCAGGACCCGCCTCCCAGCAGAATGAAGTTTCCTCTTTTCCTCTTCTGCTCTCTCAACCTCCACCATGTAATCGGAGCTTTAGGACTCCAAGAGTGCCTAGAGGATTCTCAGCATTTTCCTCACTGATTTCATCAATGCTACACCTCCCTAGACACATAAGAGATTGACTCATATGTGGTGGGGGATATTCCCTGAGAAATTGTTCTTAGGGTAGTCCAGGATGGACTGCTCAAAATCTTCCCCACATTCAAGTTAAACCCCTTGACCAATGCATACAAAAGTATGGCACGGTCTTGTCTCACTGTGGAGACGTGGTTTGAGGGGGTGAGAATGGAGTTGATGAAGTATAACCATACCTTTACCGCTTCCGATGTCGCCTCGTCGATATAGGCATTGCGACTGGCTTGGTCCCTCTTCTATACCCCAAAGAACGCCTATCAACCTCAACAACCCTCGAACTGGGTTCTCCCGATTGCTCAGACTCCCGATAAATATCTCACCCACTCAATTTCAGACGGGAGATAGCTCTCCAAAAGGACCCACTTCCCTAATATAGCACGTCATGTTCCTTCATTTCACCTGCATTTGAAGTATTGAAACTCTTTAACTGGGGTGGCCCATACTTCTAGCCTGGCTAGCTTAACTCCTTTCCTAGCCTCGCGCCCTCGATCTCCTCCCAAAACAGCGTACACCAAAGCCCTTAAAACCCACTTCCTTCACGCCCTCTTTCCAGATATTTATAGAACATTTCATTCTTCAGGAGTGGTAGCGGCCCCGTGCCTCCTCCTCCACCCACTTACCTAACTTCTCTCGCATGACTTCGAGGGCATTCTCTTGGTTTTCTTCCCCTACCATTTATCTCCCAACTTCATCTGCTCTTTCTTGTAAAGTGTCCTCCACTATACCTCCTATAACTTCGTCGAGGGTTGGAGAGCTTGGATTCAATATGGCTCGATGTTTGTGTATGTTTGAAAAGGCTGGTGGCTCGGCAAGTATGGAAAGATTGATGACAAATGAAAATTTCAAAGTCTTCCTTTTATAGGAGATTTGCCTTAATCGCAATGTCGACATATCTTTCATGTCGCCACAATGATCGACGCCGCTAATGTCAGGTGATGTCAAGTAAATATTTTTAAGAGATTCTCCGTTTGGTTTTAATGGATGATGTGACATTGAAAATGTAATGTTGCGACATCAACTTGATGTCGCACCAATGTCGCGACATTGCTTTGAAGTCAGTCTTGGTGTAGCTCTTGTATTTTTGTGATGTCGCAACATTGAAATGTTGATGTCATGGCTATATCGATATAGTTGTTGTTCATCTATTAATGTGATGTCGCATATCGATAATTCCACATGTCGCTGGCTATCGATAATTGATGTCACATATCGCCTCAATGCTCTTGTATATCATGGCGTCGACATTTGAAATCTAATGTTGCGACATTGAGGTAATGCGATGATGCTTGCAAATATCAAGGGGAAACTTTAAAGCTCAGAGTCGCGACATTTCTATTGGTACTCACATCAATGTGGGAGTTTAGCCTTTTTAAGCATAAATATAATTTGTTTTCCTTTTTTTTCTTGCCTATAATTCTATTTTTCTGTCTACAATTCCAATTCATGCTCTAGAATATAAGTCTAAAGATGTTAAGATCATCTTCAATTCAAATGATAAATAAGAATATTTCTTGTATTTTTTCTAATTTAACTTTAAGTAAGCACTGATTCATAATACAGGCAAAAATTTCCACACAACCATTCAATAAGGACAATTCAGCTACTGGTTGATTTTCTAACTCAAACAAATCATATTCCCCCATACTTATTCATGTATCATCTCTAAAGAAATAGAGTTAAAAAGTAAACTCCCCTTTGTAGTAATCTCTGCATAATTCACCATAGAGATGCTTTAAATTGATCTTCATGTATCCTTGTAAATTTCTTCATCCCGGCATTCAAAAAAATTGTAATTCAATAATTGGTAATACTAACAAAACTAAACTACTTACACTACCAAATATACAAAATTTTAACCAAAGAAATTAATTCAGAAAACTTTAAAAATATAAAAAAATTGCTCTGGTTGTTCCTGCTAGCCGTTCATGTTTTATGTCTCAACAGACATTTGTTGCAAAGAGTTTTTTCTATTTCAAGAATTCTGTCCATCTCTTCAAACTGGACTCTTCCACTCATCTCTCCTTATAGGTAGTGTTTAGCCTCTCGACCATTAACCTTAAACTCATCTTCAAAATCGTTTTAAGTAAGCACGCTTCCAAAGCGCTAACTGTAATTCACCGTTTATGGACCAATTCCACCTCTCGATTCGAAGCCTCGAAAAAGTTTTAGTCTGGAATTGTACAGTAGGACTTGATCTCCTACTTTGAATTCTTTCCTTAGAATCTTCTGATCATGCCACATTTTAGTCTTATCCTTGTAGATTCAAGCATTATCATAGGCTTCATTTCTCAAATTTCCTTCTAATTCTATTCACTAGAGAAGTCTCTTTCTTTATACTGAAATCAAAGTTCAGCTTTTTTATTGCCTGTTACTGCTTTATACTCAAGTTCCAGGTAGAGCTACATTGCTTCACAGATTTCAATTTATATGTATTATCCTAATAGGAAATTATGGCAGCTCTATGCTCCACATTGCATCCTCCACCCCAATTGACCAATCTTTTCCGTCGTATCGAATTCGCCTTTTCAAGAATATTCTCGATTTCTATCGATATTTCAAATTCATTTGACTGGATCGAGGGTGATAAGGTTTCAAACTCATGACATGTTTAATTTATGATCTGTCATGAGTTTGCAAACAACTTGTTTGCAAAATGGCTTCATGACTTATAATAGTTCTAGGTGCTCCAAATCACTTCAAAGATGTTCCTTTGAATAAACCTCCTACAACTATATTGGTATCATTTCATGTTATGGCTTTACCTATTCGGATACATAATCCACAAATAGAGAATGTATATAACTTTCCAAATGAATGTAAAGGCCCCATAAAATCTATTCTGTTACAAAAAAATCTACACCACTATAATTCTTGCGTAGACATCTCATTTCTTATATTAATATTGTCCACCGAAGACCGTCACAATGTTTGACCGATCTATAGCCAATCTTTAAATAAAGTCAATAAAAACCTAACTAGAGAATTTTGGCTATTCTGCCTCTCGTAAAGTGTCCTTCTATATGAATGATGAATGACATTTATCCACAATTCCAAATTGTTCGTTTGCATACATCTTCTAAATGACCCGATATGTTCCTCTTCTAAAAAGCAATGGTCATCCTACATATAAAACTCGACATCGCCTCACTTTCTTCATAAGGAGAATAAATTTAGTGGCATAAGTCCACAAGCCGAAAATTTACAATATCAAGATACCATGGTGTTTTGTTCATACTTGAAAACCGTTTCATCGGAAATCTTCTTCTATTTCGTCCCTCTTTCCCTCTTCAATAGGTTTTTCCATTCTGACAAGTGATCGCCACTACATTGCTGCTCTCCTTCGCCCTAATTTCCATATCAAACTCTCATAGCAGAAGTACCACCTCGATCAGAATTCGCTTAGCATTTTTTACATTAGATATTTAATTGCTGTAATGATCGCAGTATGATGGACATGGGAACCCAATAGATATGGTCTAAATTTTCGCAAGTTAAAAATCATTGTCGCATCTCCTCTCATGTATAGTTCTCTTTATGCTCATGAAGGTTTTGGCTGCATAGTATATGACCCTTAAAATTTTCTTTGTTTTTTGTCCCAAAACTCAAGCCCCATTGCATACTACTAACATCACACATGATTTTCAAATTCCTTGCTCCATTGTGTTTCATGATGGGTTACAGGTTCAATTTAGACTTAATACTTCAAACATATAAGCACAATTCATCAAAATCAAAACTTGTGATCTTTTTCCAAATAAATTAAGATAATTGGTCTCTTATATTTTGAGAAGTCCTTACAAAATCTCCTATAAAAACCTGAAAATGTCCCTAAGAAACTTCTTATCCCTTAACCTGTCAGAGGTGGCAAAGCTAACTTTTTATGACGTAACTTTTTCTCGATTTAACTCTAGCTCATTTAAGAAATTTCATACCAAGACAATTCCTTCACTTCAAGTGAAATGACATTTTCCTACTAGAGCCAAATTTTGTCTTAGCTGTTCCTCTTACATAAATTTCTAGATTTTTGGTAGGCATGTCAAAATTGGACCGCCACATTGAGAAGTCATCTATAAAAATTTCAAGTAGCCCTTTCACAATATCCGAAAAATATGACATCATATACTTCAAGGTGGTAGGAGCACATATAACTAAACAGCATCCTCTAAATGTAAAGGTGCCAGTAAGACATGTAAAAGTAGTTTTCCCAGTCCTCACAGAGCTATGGAAATTTGATTACACCCCTAATACCCATCAAGAAAACATAAACAGGAAGCCCACCAACCTATTCAAAGTATCCTCATCAAATACAAGGTGAGATAGCATCCTAGTTGTTGTGTCTAATTTTCTGAGAATCAATGGCCACCCCTCCATCTTATCACGCCTTTGTAGAACTAATCTATTCTTCACTTTGGTCACAAAGAATCTGTCTCTTATTAGAACCCTACATGAACTGGCTGAACTGGCGGGTTGCTGAGATTAAAAACCCAGATCTCAAACTTTAGTCTAGCACTTCTTTCTTCGATAAACTTTCATTACTAGATTCCAATTGTCTTTAATATGTTCAATGAGGTTTTCATTTTCCCCAATAGGATTTATGTGATACATATGAAAGGAATGATTCCTTTTAAATCTTCTATGTACTCAAGCAATGATTCCCCAGTATTTCTCGAGAATCTTAGCAGCTTTTCTCGCGCTTGATAAGTCGGGCTTGATATAATTACTGGTTTAGATTTTCAGCCTTAAGAAAGGCATATTTCAAAGGTTCACCTTAGAATTCAAACTCTCCTGGCTTGTATTTCTTCAAAGTTCTCTCTTCATAATCACCGATTCTTCATACTACTTTCATCAATGACTTGAAAATTGCCTCTTTAGTTCAAACTGAGTTCAAAAATCAACATCTAGATACTCAAGATAATTTAAATCATCTCATTTTCATTCATTGAACTCTAATCTTGATAATCATTTATCGGGCTTTAGAACCTGGAGTGGGGACTTTTGTTTCTATAATCTACAATCAGATTATCAATTCCTGATGTTTCAAACCTCTAATTTAGATCATTTAATCGTGGTTTCATCTAAACCCCGAGAGTAAGCTCTCATTTCTTCACATCTCCATCAAAGCTACTCCAATGCAAAGGGAAAGGCTTCCTAGCACAGAAGGAGGCTTCGTTTGTCTCTTCAATATCAATCACCAATGGCAAAGTCCACTAGAAAAAATGAACTTTCCTCTTCGATGCCACATCTCTCAAGAATCACCCCGTGCCGAGCCAGCGCTCTGCTCACCATCCAGGGTCATACGCGGGAGTAAGCCCCCAAACTTAGTCCCGACTACGATAAGGGCACCAAGCTGATGTTGGCCTGTAATCACACAATGCGTTCCCATTTACACTCCCTATGGTGCAAGTGAATATGAACCGTCTGATCTTGCATTTTTATCGGTAAAGACCTGATTAATTCAGCATTGCAGAGTAGTCAGTTTTAATAATTTCTTCAAAGAATTTTCTTGCTTTATATCCTCACCATAGCAAGGAGGCATTGAGTCATTGCCTATGAAAAGGGATATGATCTCTATTTTGAACATATTCAAGAACTGTAGAATCTGTTTCTTCTAGTTTAGCTTTCAAAGAACCTCCGAGGGAATGGAACCCATGGGTTTATAAGCTTCAACCTCTTTCTCTTCTCTCAGATCACTCTTCTCAATCCAGCCATCGGCTTTACTACACCTTCTACCGCTTCTCTCTTCTTTTTTTTAGTAAATTTCGAACCCATCATTGTTTCTTCTCCAATTTTGTATGCTTTTCTCGCTTTCTTTCTTCTTCCAATCACATCTGGAAGTCAATGCCATGCAGCTTTAGGATCTTCCTTAGTATCACTGTAAGATGATCTTTCATTAGTTCTAATCATGGGTAATACAATACCCTACCTATGTCCTGCATTTTTCAAAGAGGTACTGGCTCTAGGAACGCCGCTAGCCTGCAAACTCTTTGCTCGCGTACATTTTAAAGTGTTCCTTTGCTTTTCTCCCATAAAACTTATCATCTGTTATTCAAAAGACTGGGACCTTCTCTAGCCTTGATTCTCAACCCTCTTGTTGTTTTTCATGTCGCCCTTAGAAACCATTTTGGCCATGTCTGATCGTACGTGCCTTTGTCCTTGTTATGTCATGCAGTCCATATGAGAAATTCTCGTGGTTACTCATACTGTGTGTAGTGAGTCACGAAGATTGTATGGGCCTAAGTTGTAACCCCTATTTCCATTGATAAATTGAACTTCCTCTTGCTAATAAGGACCATCTTGAGCCAATCCTTCATCATTCAAAGCTTTTTGTTGATCTTCCATTGTTCCACTATTCATCAAAGCCTCTAATTTTGCCTCTATAGCCACATTACCTTGTTCACTCTACCCACACCACTTCTCCTCAAACTTGCTACTGCCTCCCAAGTTCCAGATGAAGCTCAGAGGCTGGCTTCTCGCTAAACTTGCCAAATCCACGCCCCTTCAACACTTTTTTTTCTTTTTAAAGGCCCACAACATGCCGTATATATGATCCCTTGAGATGTGTGTAGTTCATAGTTTGCAGAAAATATCCAACTGCGTGATTCGATCAATCCTGCGCACTCCACACTTCGAGCATCTTCTACCTTCCCATGCATTATAGAGATTCTCTATCTTCACTCGCTTGAATATAATGCGATTTCTCCTCTCCTCTCCGAAGTGAGAGTAGGAGGGAAAAACCTACCCATGAATGCTTCAACCAGCCATCCCCAAGTGTTCACCGATCCATAGGGAGTGATTCAAACTGTACCGTCAGATCCCCTTAAAGGAGAAAGGGAACAACGCAACTTAACTGCCATCAGGCCTCACCCCATTTAGCTTTACAGTGTTGGCCATTCCAAGAAACCCGCCCATGTGTTCATTGGGGTCTTCACTAGGATGACTCAGAACCGATTCCTGGCCTAGACCAAAGTGATCAAGATAGCTTGGTCTCAAAGTCAAGCCAGCTTTCCAATCGTAAGTCTCACCGCTAAATAATCATCTCTGATAAAAGGTTTCCAAAAATCTTCCATAGCCTCGCCTCAGGTTTGTCAACCTCCCCATCTGAATCCGGCCGCTATATCTCCCTCCGTCCGCCATAATCACCTGCTTTCAAAGAATCGACTCTTCACCTTCAACGTCCTTTCCAATTATGTCTAATGGTACCAGCTCTTTATTCCTGGCATGCATGTGGAGGATTTCGCAAATGGAAATCAATCCCAAAATAAGATCTTAGGATACATAAATCAAATATGTGACGTTTACTTTTATCATGATGTGTTTTCATTAAAGGTTGGGTAGTCGATTCCAAATGTAATCAGCTAAAACTATTTTTTAAACTTACAAAAGTAAAAAGAAAACATCTAAACTACAATTTCTCTTGTAACTTAATCCTGAACTCTATTTACTTCGATCCCCTGAATTACTGGAAAAACTTGTTATTGATGACTCAAACACCAAGCAATTATAACGCTAACAAGGACTTTCAAAATCCCTGAGATCACACAAAACTGTCGGTGGATCTGGAAGATATAAAACCAAGTGCTTTGCTTTTATGTAAATGTCCTAATTGAAACTTGGGTTGGCAAGATCAGTCATGCATGGTGTTATACAAGCACACAATTGGATTTTAGTCCATATATCATTCCCACGAGGATCGATTAGAAAAGTTTAAAGATTAACTACCCTCACTACTAAAGACTCTTACTATTTGAATTATCTCAAGATAGATTTAACCTTTTTAAGTAAAATGAAGGAATAAATCAATAAATGAAACTCCTGAACTATATGATTAGAGAGCTACTAAGAATCAAAACATATAAAAACAAAGGTTGTGGTCACTACTCAGTGAGTTCCACCAAAATAATGTAATGGATGCGGAACCTTGGAGTTGTCCAAGAATAAATTAGTATATAATGGATCTCTAGCTCTATACATTTCACTATTCAGATTACTATTATTTGGTATTTCTACAATGGGTCCTCGAAAAAGTTACTGTAGGATTTGTCTTTTAAGATTCGACTATTTTCCTCCTCGCATTTCACAATCATTTCTTAGGGATTGGAAATTGCTTCGTCTTCTATGATTTGTGATTACGCAAGCCTTCCAAAATAAAGATACCACCCCCATCCATCAATTAGATAAGAATTTCTTCTTCCCTTGATTAGAATCTAACACTAGGTTGAAGTTCTTCCTCTCAATCGAGGTGAAACCTCTTAGAATTAAGTTGCTAGATCAGTAAGTGGATCTTATGCCTCAGGCACACATTCCTGTTGTCACCCAGGTGAGAGCCTTGAAAACTTTATGTTGGATCATCGTCTCTTAGTGATATATCATGCAACTCCAAAGTCACATTAGTTCATATAATATTAGTGTAAATGTATCCACAAAAGTCAACGCTCATCGTTTCCTGTGTAGTCCATCTCCATGGTTAATGTAAGGATTTATGAAATCAACAATGATACAACTCTTTTATTACTCAAACTATATTCGAATAACCCAAATATAATATTAGTTAAATCACCCACCTTTCACCCAAAACAACATACAAACTTTACAAAACAATAATCCTCAACAAAATATTTTTCCCAAAAAGAGCTTATCCTTTTAAATCGATCAAAATCATAATGACTAGTTGATTAATGAATTGTTTAGATTTGTGATCGAATCAAAGGAAACAGAGTTCTAAAATAAATTCCATATTTCATTCAAACTGTACATAATTGAAAATATTTACATGAACATCATTTAGAATTCTACCAGATTATTTGTCAATTCTAAATTAACTGAATTAAGAAACAAACTAAATAAGGATATATATATATATATATATATATATATATATATATATATATATATATATATATATATATATATATATATATATATAGACACACATTAATAATAATAAATTAGACTTCAAAATTTTCCTAAAAGCAATAAAAACTTAATGAAAGCTACCGAAGCCCACTACTCCCTCAAAGCTTCAACATTTATGCTTTCCCAAAAAGCAATAAAATCCTCATATAAGTTTGAGTTCCTCGCACCACCCCTCAAAAGCTTCTATTTATAGGCCAGCCTCGTCTGTGCAAACGAGTGCGCAAGAATCCACGCACTCAGACATCCCAAATTTCGCCTTTAGCCGTCTCATTCGGGGATGTCGTGATGATGTCGCGACATCGTAATTGGTCGGCGTCGTGGTTGCAGCCTGATGTCGCGACATCAGCAGAAACCGTCTCACACTCTCATCTTCCGTTGAGTCCATGTCGTGGATGATGTTACTACGAAATAGAGATACATTTACGTGCCATTGACCCGAATCTATTCTTTGTGTTACGACATTTGGGCTGGTGTTGTGACATTGCCTTGAAAGTGTGGATGACGTCGGAACCGAGGCCCCTTACTTAAAGACATTTCAGAACTAATGTCAAACAATAATGATTAACCATCGGTTCATGTATCGTGATCATCTCACAGTTGATGTCGTGACACTACTTCACATGTTGCGACATTGTATCTTATTATCTCGAGTTCCTCTCCCAACGCCACTACGCCGAACATTTATTCGATGACGCAACATTGGACTGATTTCACTATTTAGGCTACTTGGGACCGACATGTCATACATTAATATGTCGTCACCCTCATCGCGACACGTTTATAGTCCCGTCCATTGTCGATGTCGACATTAGATCCCATCGCTGAAGTCCTCTCGCAATGTCTTTAGATGGTGTCGTGACATTTATTCCTCGTGTCGCGATAGCTGACTGTCCCTTAACACCAAGTCGCCGATTGAATAGTCGCACATCGAATGTGACTCGCCCGCGATTCAAGTTTTCAAGCACGCCAAGACATTAAATTGATGTTATCAAAACAATGTACCTTCTTCCTCGAATGATGTCGCAACGATGTTGGTCGTGATGTCGTTTTCGACAATGGATGGCGAACATAATTCAACCAATAAGGTTTTGTGATGTTTAACATTTTTGCATCGTGCGCTTTCCCTTCTAACTAATGTCCCCATTGCCATCTTTAAGACTTTCCACAATTAGTCACGACATCGGAAATTTGTCAAGCAATGTCAAGGACATCGTCCCTTCCTCGCACCCTATGCCGATTTTGATATTTTTATGTCGACCGCTTATTTCCTTTAAGTGTCTAGCAAATGGGGAACAATAAATCGTGAAAGTCTACACTCTGCATCAAACCGAATATTCTAAAAAATAGACTTAAAAACAGATAGAGTTTTTCAACCATCACTTCCTCTATGACTGGCCCTTGGTTAAAAAACAATCGACCCTCGCTTTCTATCTCATGCATCAGTGTTGTACGCTAAGATCTAATTACTTTTCGCTTCCATGAACTCAGTATGCATGCTTCAATCTCATATCCGTCTTGCGCGTGAGGTCAGAAAGGAAAAGCGTGAGTCAGACATTATCACCATAACGAAAAGAAATATGCGGTGCCTATTAACAAAGGGTACTTCCGCCTCAAAGAACAAAATCTAACTTTGAGCAATTTGTGGGATATGGTAAGCAATTTCTATGTTGTCGAGCACATGCAATTTTAGTGGACTTTCGAATTTGTCAGATGTGGGTGAGCTGCTAGTTTTTGTTGGGGCTGGTAGGTTCCTTTTGTGATCCGGCTTCTTCTAGCGTTTTGTTTCATTTGTTCCCTATCATCGCGGTACTCTGGGCAGCACACCTTGAACCTTTCAAGGTTCTCTTTGATCATATACTTGCTTTTAACGATAAAAAAATAAAATTATCACTACAAAACATAGAAAGGCATGTCTTGTCTCTAACCCTCTACTTATCGCTCATAATCAAGACTGAGTATGACTTTAGCTAAAGATCACTCGTAAATTAACTCGGTCCATGAGTTCAACAATGTTTATGAACTTGAATCTGGAGCAAAAGAGCTAAATATTTTAACATTTTAAACTCGGTCTCTACCTGCTAATTTCATGTTTCCTTTGCAAGAGAAGAAGATGAACATGGATTTTGCATGGCCTCGAACATACACCGGTTTGTCAAAGAGACCGTAAATACTTAGTTGTTGACACTTAATAATCGTCGATATTCAATGAAACTCCCGGGAGAACTCGTGAAACTTTTGACGGGTACAGAGCAGGCCCTTATAGGCCTACAAACTTAGATAGGGAAACCCAAGTCCAAATTATTAAATTTTATTAATATTATTTATTTAATTGTATTTCGAGATTTATCCGTTAGTACGAGCTACACGCCTTGCATCAGAGCTCAATTTCGATCCAGATCGTTATTTCCTTGTTTTAAAAGCCCTTGATCCTGCATCAAAGCTTAAGTTCTTATTGTTCTATTTAATATCCGATTTGCGCTTCTTCCTCAATAACACGGGCCACGATAAAACCGCCACTATCTACCACGCTATTCAACCAAATTTGGTTCAAGTTCCAAATTGAACCCAAAATCCTTATTATTGTTCTAGTCTCTTATTAGAGAGGAATACCAATTAATGTCGTGAAGGCCAAAACCATTGGTTCAAGGCCATTAGAGTTCATCAAATTAAATATATTAAAATCCATATTGAGTTGATATTTATGCAAAACTGGACAAACGGGAATTGAATTTGATTCCAGTTGACTGAGGAGTGGTGTCGCAAAAATTAAAGGAGATGAGCAAGGCGCCTGCTCTTTGCTTCTGCTGTAATTCAACTTCATCTCATTTAGCTCATCCCCGATCCCCGCCAGTCAAGGTCATCATCACACAAGGGCAACTTTGATTCCCTTTGCAATCCTCGCTATGAATTTGCAGTGTCCCAAAGGTTTTTCAACTGGTATATTCTTTTCACTTTGAAAATCACAGATATTCTAGTGTACATATATTTTGTTTTGATTGTTTGTAGTTCTAGCTTTCTTTGATAGAGCATAAAGAGTATTTAAAAAAACGGTTTCTTTTTTTTTTTTTGTTAATTATGACTCGTGCAATCTCATAAGATATATAAATCACATTCATTTTTTTTAGATTGTGTTTGTCAGATTAGCATATAGTTTATAAAATTTCTTTACTCAATGAATTTTTAGATTTATCTCTAAAGATGTCAATAATTAAAAAGGATATTGTTTAATCTTCATTTCACCAACTAAATGATCCAAACTGAGAGATCACTAATTTTGACTTAAGACTACGTCCATCTCAAGATCTAAATGATAGTCTAGTTTCCAGTCGCCTACTCCAGCCATCACGATGCCAATAAAGGCAATTTGATTCAAACACGTGATCGTGAGTAATCTAATTCACGTCGACCACTTAACGCTAATCATCTCAACAACAAACTCATAAAATAAAAAAATGTGACTTGTTAAAAGTCATCCTGGTAAATACGTGAGATAGGTGAATATAAGTTGATGAAACTGCAGGAACATACCCGGTCACCACACACTGTGGGTTTAAGTCCTTCTGTAGGTCTACATAAATATGATTAAATTGCAAATACTACACACAATTTGGGTAAAGAATTTAGGTAGTAATTCAATTGCTCAACTCTCACACAAGGTTACCATACAGACTTCACTTAACTCAGTGATTCTATTTCCTAATCATAATGTCAAACTTCCCATTAGATTACCAACCACTAAGGCAAATACCCACCAAATCAAGTGAGTGAAGATGTCGCCTTCAAAGAATACCAGCCTAGGTCATCAGTACTGGGGGAGATCAGATAGGCAAGTTAGACAACCTCAAAGTATTATCAAAAGCAGGTGTTAGTGCTCCCTAATCTGATATAGAATGATCTCAATGTTTTCCGATTGGTTAGTTAAGCGCTGAGGAATATTTTGATTGGTATGAAATGATTGATAAAGTTAACGGGTTCTGCTTTAGTCTAAATGAAACAACTAATTCAACAAGATGTACTGCAAAATATGTTGCAAAATATGCTTCGTCAGTAACCACCAAATACCCAATGGGTCATATGAAAGCAAAGTTGCAAGAAAAGTACATTCCTCCATCATATAAGGTTTTTAATAGTTTCCCACCATGATTAATCTAAAACAAATGACTTTAGTGTAGTCGACATTCGCTAAATTATAGTTAGACTGGTGAAGGAGTTCCGGTCGAGAACCACTTGGTCGGGCCTCGTGACTCATTGTTAATGGTCTTTGCCCGATATTCAAAGAATGCTGATCGCGATGCCCTTACACATTGTAGATGCACACCAAAAAGCCTTAAAAGCCCAGAAGTTTATTTAGATCTTCCTTTGCACACAAAGTCGGGCCTAAGTCACAACCAGCGTCACGACAAACTGGAGTCGACAACATTAGGAGCAAAGAGTCTAGTTTGTGGCTAACACTCTTCCCTGCTGTTTCTCCTATTGAGTCTAAGGGCCAGGCACCATTGATTTATCCATTACAAGTGCGTCATCAGAAAATATATTTGCGCCCTGCTATCCAACGGTACTTAAGACATTAGATGTTAATGAAAGTATTTCGAGGTGAATCTTAGGAAGCACTCAAATCATTGATCCTTTTAGATTATTCTGAGATGAAATGATGATTCTCACAAGATTAGTGGACAAAGATAGTTAAGGTGGCTTGAAGGTGGTGCTATCCACAACTGAGAATGACTCATTGTGCGCACTAGTATTTTTCACACACCACACAGAGCGGAGATAAGAAAATGTAAGTTAGTGATTGATGGGGTAGTTCAATGAATGTCTCATGATGTTATTGTTAAATTGTTAAACTCAAAGTAGAACCATACATCCAAATCCATTTAGAGAATGCATGAACGACTATACTTATTCAGCTACCCAGCTTGTTCTGCCTATCAAACGGGGATTATAAGGTTTACAAATTCATCATGAGGTGCCACCTAATGATGCTTCTCGCCATGTTCTTTAGGTCGCCTGGCTTTATGATCTTAATGTTACCAATTTTGGTAAAGACAATATCATCTCCTTTAAGTACAAGGCAGAACAATATTTTGAGAATCACAAGCCTGTAAGATTTGCAACAACAGTAATTTGACATCTCTAAACTTCCCAAAGGAATTCGTATATTTTAAAATGTAAGAAGTTTGAGAGAGAGGGATTTGTGTGTTCCAATTCGCACTAAATAATACATGTTTAAACAATGCCACCAAGTCACTTAAGTTAATCAAGTCGCGATCAACATCAGTATGTATGCCTGCTGACTTTTTTTTTTCATGGATGAATAATTAATACTAAGACACACCATTCTTCATTGTGCCCCATCGATACGAGTTCATAGACGGATTAACGTCAAAATCCGACTTACTGATAAAAAGTTATGACTCTAGGGAGTTCAAAACAATAAAGATTTTTATCAATGTCCAAGGTCAGTCCTCGCACCAAACGACCCTAGGGCTCTATATAAACCTAGCCTTTATGCCAAATAGAACCTAGCCCCAAAATGTCATTTTCACCCAAAACTCCTAGAAAAACTCCCTAAGACCGTGACTTTAACCGGTCGTTTCTACCTATTTTCAAAGCTAACGTTTTGGGCCGTGAGATGATTCGCCACCACCTCGCACACGAGCCAGCCCAGGGAGGAAGAGTGCTGGTGAGGCGACCTTGCCGACAAAATTTCACGGCCAACCACCACGGACACTCCCTGACGGTCACTAACGCACGGTAGCAAATACGTGGTCGCCGCCGGTCTGCCATTCCAGCCGACCCACACCTCCCTCCCCATTTTTGACTGAACTCATTCCCCGTGGTCCTTTTTCGTTGCATTCCCTCACCATTTGAAAGATACGACGAAGGAAGTTTCGGCCACTGATCGTTCGCCACCACCGGAACTTTTGGAAACCAAGGTAAGGCGCCTCGTACCCCGTCTCGGGCTTCCGATATAAAGTTTGTAAATTCCTTGACGCCATTCGTTAGTTTTCCATTTTGGGTCATTTAGTATCATCGGGAAGTGTTGGATCGAAATTGGGCACCAATTGGTCAAATTAGGCAAAATTGAAGATGAATAAAGTGAAATTGAAGATTTTTAAGGACTTATCGAGGTTTAATTTTGAAAATTATTGGCAAAAGCCCCAATTTTTAAAACAGTCCTGAGGGCACACTTATAATTAATTTGTTTAGCCCAATTCTAGATAGCTTCATAGTTCTGGGGTGGGCTATTCTAAGACATTTTGGGGCATCCCAATGTCTTTTTGGTTTGAAGCAATGGTTCTGCCGTATTTTTATTGAGAGTTGACAAACACTCACACCAAGTCGGAGACTGATCCCATGCCTTGGAGCGTGACTTAAAGATTCAGAATTCGCATGTCATACTTAAATGATTAGTACATTAAAGAGATATGTAAAATGGTGTAATTATTTTATATAGTTATTATTTGATCAATTGGCTGGTTACGCTACAATATAATCATTCGTTTATATAAACAAATTATCATTTCACGCGGAATCTTGTCAACATTTTAAATGTATCACCGATCATCAGCTCATGATAATTTATGGTATTAAGTATTTTGATACAAGTGAATAATATTTAAACCACTGAAAATTCTACGACAAGAACATGATCGTTGAAAAGTATGCGGCGCGATACCGTGGTCAGGGTTGTTGCAAACTGAGATGCACCGTATAGTACCGTGAGGTTCATCCAGCCAATGATATTACAAAGACCTGGTAGTCATTACCATGTCGTATCGGCTTCATCCAATCGTTATATATTATTTCTCTCACGGTCATGAATGATCATCCTGAAATGCTTACATGTATCACATTTACGTGAGGCCTGGTCTGATCCAACGGTTACATGCATCTGATAGAGACGTGAGGGTCGCGTTTTACTCTGACGCTTATTAGTATTATTTATTACCAGCCTTTACTTTCTGCTATTGAGGGTCGAGGCGCATCCCACGCAAGTGATGGCATATGGTATGCAGGCACGTTTGTTTCCCCTCGAGCAAGCCATCATTTCAGCCATTTATATATCAGATCTCATGACTTTCCCCACAGATGCGAATGCTTTTCTTTTCTTTTTCGTTGATTACTTACAGCCAAATCTTTTTATGCCAGAACAAACATTGCAGTGATAATTTTCTTAATAATAAATTCCTGCCAAATTTCCTTGAGCATGAATCTCATACTGTTGACCTGGGGTATAAGTCTGTCTTTGTGAAATGATTTTAAACCAAAACTTTGCAAAAAATATGAATTTTGGAGGTCCTGAGACAATCTGCCCCAAAACAAAACCCATTTTCCTTATAATTATGTCACCAATCAGACTTATTATCTCACGTTTAACAGTTTTGAACCCACATTTATAATCCACAGCATCAACAAGAGATAACTCACTCCCAAATGCAAATTTCTACATCACCTTTCCCCATAATGTCTCGCGTATTCCCAGTCTTATCTATATATCCCTTGTTTCATTGGACCTGGTCTTAGCTTGATCCCTTAACCCATTAACCTCATGAACTGAGGAATCTTCCCGACTCAATGGATATAGAAACTTCTTTCCTTAAAAACAAACAAACAAAAATCCATGGAGCTAACCCCCTTTACAATCCCACATA
The DNA here is from genome assembly GCA_016808115.1 of Tetrastigma voinierianum. Lineage (NCBI taxonomy): Eukaryota > Viridiplantae > Streptophyta > Magnoliopsida > Vitales > Vitaceae > Tetrastigma > Tetrastigma voinierianum. The sequence goes on along the minus strand of JAEQBH010008834.1, from coordinate 45,049 downwards.
TCTTTAAATGTCTGGTTTGTTTGATAAATTTTTCTTTTCTTTTCGTTTTCAAATACTGTGATTTTTTTCAAAATTCATTTATGAGCTTCTCCTGGTTTCTGACTTTCCCAAACTACAAACCTCACAAAACACTGAAAAACACTTAATCTTTCCATCCTCAACTTCCTAAATCCCTCCGCTTTTAGTACCTCTCTCAGTCTACACCAACCCAACATAATATACACACATACACATTTTATTTGAACTGACAAACATTTGAAACTTCTTCAAACCCATGCATTTATTTACTAAAGATTGGCTGATTTTAATTGGTTTCACCGCCACGCATCTCGTCCACTCCATGATCGGGGTCCCACTAGCTCCTTTCGAACTTTATACTTATATGATATTAGATATGGTCCACATAACAAAGGTCCGGCACATACAAGATGGAAAATTACAAGATACAATGAATCACAAAATGTCTCTGATTACCCAACTCTGTTCCACTGGGACGCCCACTCCGCAGAAAATCGTATTCTTGTCCTAAAATTGGCTTTAAACACAGGGCAGAGTCTGGTTTAAAAGGAGCCCAGTGGAGTGTACATTTCATTAAAATAATATTTGTGTATATACTAAAATAAATACATACTTATACAATTAAAATCCATTTATACTCAACGATTTATGTCTTAAACTTCTTTCTTTCACTAAATACTTGGTGCATTAAACTACTTATACAAACATCAAAATTGTGAAACTTCTTCTTTATTTCTCTTTCTTCTTTCTTTCTTTCCTTTTCTTCTTCTCCTGATGTGGAACTAGTGAATAAACATGACCTGTCAGCTTTCCGGCACTGATCAAAGAGGACAATACACTCAACACAATCACTGATTACTGCAGAAACCACGCTTGCATAGGGTTCCAAATAAGAGCACTTTATCAATACATTACCTGCACACCCATTTCCCTCAGTTAGTAACCTATATCCCTACCTCAACTTTTACACGCCAAAGCATTTCTCCCACCAGATCGCACCAGGAATGAAACATAGCTTTAGTTTAGGAAACCACACACTCAAGAAATGATTCTTTCAAAACATACTTCTCTATAATACATTTAAATCCTTACTTTAATAAAAACACATATGCATTCTGCAAAACATTTTTAACTCTATAATACATCTAATGACATGCACGCTATATCAATATTATTATAAATATAGGTGCATTTGATAAAGATAAAACAAAAAGATTAGAAAACATTCTACATGCCTAAATACTTACATGAAAATTTTAAGATTAAACTTTCAGTTTTGAATGATTAAACCATCCACTTTTAAAAAACCAATTCCTAAAAATATCACTTCACCGCCAGTTCCACTGATTTCAACCTCACTATTTCCCCCATTGTTCCTCGCTCCTGTCCAAAAAGTAGAATCTTTTCACCTTTTCCAAGAGCACCATAATCACAACCATAACTTCATTGTCCCACCAAACATCATTCTGGCCCCATCTCTGTAACCATTTTACTAGAATTGAACTAAACCAATCGGACTCATCCAAACTAAAAGTTATGGCATTTCATGCCAATTAGTTTATTTTATTTGAATTTTTCAGGACAGTTTCATTTACCATTTTTCTGATATCTTGAATTTCATTTTGACAGACTGCTGTCTATACTATTTTAAAGCTATAAAGCAAGGTCATTCCAATTGAACTCACCTCACCCGAGTAATCGAAACTCACTTTACGCCCAAATAATCAAGTTAATTCTATGTTCAAAAACTGAAACCAGAATTTGGCTGCAAAGGTCCCTACTTTCGGAGGAATATTTAGGCCACTTTAGACTAATTTAATGATAATTTTTCAAGTTTTGTTCTCCTTCCAGTCTATTTTGATGCAGCCACTTTAAACCCACTTAATGGATCAAAACTATAGTTATAATAAACACCAAAATCCCTATCAAAAATTGAGAAAACAGGGACATTTCCTTGACTGCACTCACGTCAGAAATTTGATCAAAATATTTCTTCCATTTTCTTTCTACTTTGCACTTAAATCTGATGCATTATACCCATTTAATATTAAACAATAATAATTCACTATCAAACTCAACTACTGTTTGATTTGTCAAACTAACTCAAACTATATTTAATGATCTCAACAGCACCATTAAACCTAAATACCATCAATTTAACATCCATTACCTCTTGCACTCAAGACATTAAAATTACTGAAAACATCAACCCCTAACTTCCCACACCTCACAAAACTTACTATTTTGAGTTTTTACCTTCCTCACACTAATTTGAAGATCACTCGACAAGCCCAAAGAGCACAAAAATCCACCCTACCACTTTGCCCTGGTCCTCTCTTCCCTTTCTCCTTTCCCTTCTTTCTTTCTCTTTCTTTCTTTCCCCCCTCTCTCTCCTCTCTCCTCTTTTCTTCCCTCTCCTTTCCATGGCCTCTCTCCTTTTGTTCTATAACTTAATCCTTTAAATTCTAGATTTCATTTCACACTTACAAAATTGCCCTTTCCCACTTGCCAAAATTCTCAACTAAAGAAGTTTCATTTCCATTCATTCTAGCAACCAAATCCATTAACCTATTATTTTATCTCATAACTTGGGCCACAAGAAAGTATTTTAATTGGCTCTCATAAGAAAATATATCCCTTTATACAGATTTTGGTTCAGCCACTTATATCGTTTTATACCATTAAATGTCAAAATATTCTGCATGGTCAGTTTAAACTTCAAATCGATCATTTAATATTTTGACCAACCTCATGTTGAACTTATACTTAAATCACTGTCAACTAGATTTAAAATCATTAAAATCGTAATCCCGATAATACCAGATATTACCCGAATCACGTCGGATCACTCAAACCATCCAAACTGACCGCTTCACTTTATTTCGGGCCTGCTACTTTTACGACATATTCCTGACATTTCAGATTTTCCGTTCAATCTAAAATTTCAAACGAGTCCTTAATTTTCAATCAACCACTTATCACCAAACTCCGGCCTCTTCAACATCAACAGTCATAGAATCAAATTCCTCACAAAATCTCAAACTCCATTCTCGGAGATTTAATAAGAAAAACTGTTTATCGTGGCATCTAGTTATACCAAAATTTAATTTAAGGTCCAACATCCTATATCTAAACACTTACCCTCGTTTGCCACTATCGACTCTTAATCAGCTCAAAACTAATATTATAATGATTCGACCTGTGTCATTACAATCAATTCTCCAAAAATTTCACCAATTAAACATTCAGACCGATCAAAGAGATGGGAATAATGCCTTCTTCATCCGTCCTCATGCTCCAAGCGTTTCCTCATCGTGACACTCTCCTACAACATCAACAATGCATTAGTCTGCCGTTAACTGTTTCTCACCAATGGTGATCCGCACCGGTGTCTCTTCAGAGGCCACCCCTCCCCAGATTTCCACCGGCGCTCCACATCACATGCATGGTCTGGTACAAATTATACATACAAATGATGAAACATCACATGGCATTCAGGCCAGACATGGGCAACCCAACTATATACACCTCCAATCCTCTCAACAACTCAGATAATCTAATATATCAGACCAAATTTTCCACAAGCCCCAATCTGCACTTCCATGGAAACTCAAAACACCAATATCCTAATTCGAACTCTAACTCCACATGACTATCCATAATCCTTTTGTCACCGCAATTTCATCATCCCTATAACTTTGATCTTATCATGTCATCAACACTTCCGGACCGCCCACAATTTCTTTCACCACTCGTCCCAAATTAAACGGAGTTCTGTATGATTTATTCACAAAGAGTCTGAAGGGCAAGAAAACATCACTGCCCATAACCGTTATCAGATGCGACCCATCAGTAGATGGTGTCCCACTTCCTCTAAACCCTTGCAACACGCTCGCAAGGTCCTCCAAAGTCCCGATAGTCCCTCCCCGAATGCCATCCCGCCCAGGATGAAAGCCGGGGATTAAATGTGGCGCTTTCTAGCGCCAAGGGCACTCGTGAACCCGCCAAAACCGAAAAACTCGCACCCCCGTCAACAATGAAACCCTGGGCGCGACACAGGTGTACCGACACTTAACGATAATTGGGCCTAACTGCTATCCAACAATCACGGCCCTCATATAGGAAATGGGTTGACGCTACCTGCCTACAATCACCTATATCGTGATCATGGCCATTCCTACACCGGTAAGTCCCACCACAAACGATGCACATTCTTCCATTTCCACCGATGGACCTGGACACTCATGAGCCTCAAAGCCTGATGTTCGCTTTCACCGTCGATGTGGATCCGAGACGCACTCCGTGAACATCCTCTTCATACCTTTCCACTGCAGAGTGTCTCCTTAAAGTTGAGATACATCTTTGGTGCTTCCCTGGATGCATACATAAGCGGAGGCTGGGCCTCCATACCCTCTCCTCACACGCACTCTACTCTTCGTATACTACAACCTCTCGGGTCCCGACACGGTGACTGATCTCTCTCTCAATGACAACTCCTCGTCATTTCGCACTTACTTCACCCTTTTCTTTAACTTCACTCATCCAGATCCCGAACTGAAGCTCTAACTTGTCTATCAACAGACGACATGAATGTGGCTAATAAAGGTTCCTGACCACATTCTAGTATCACACCACAGACCTCAACTCATGAGTCGAGAAGGATGCACGCCTCCCGCCACGCGCGATGCGGAACTCACGGTCTTCTACTAACATCCGCTACACGCCTGGGCTTCCAGGATGATATTCAATGGTACATTCATAATCCTTTGACTGGGTCAACCCATCTCTTCTCTGCCTCATGTTCAGTTCCTTCGTGAACAGATACATCAAGCTCTTATGATCCAAAAACCTTACACAGCACTCATACAAGTAATGCCTCCATATCCGCAAGGCAAAGGCCTACAGCTCGCTAGCTCAAGGTCAGATAATTCTCACTCATGCTTCTTCAATTGTCAGAAGCATATGCAATCACCTTGTCATTCTCAGATTAATACACAACCTAAGCCTTGTCTAGAGGCACTACAATACACCGCAAAACCATTCCGCCCCGATGGAAGTGTGGGCACTGGAGCTCAGGTCACCCCCTTTTCAGTTCATCAAACTCTTCTCCACAAGCCTCTCACCATAAAACCGCCTCTTTCTCTGGCACACAAGGTGCGGCCATTCGGCACTAACAACCATTAATACTCAAGCTAAACCTGTGAAATCTTTATCTCCAGAATAATCAGAGAGGTGCTTCAACTTATAACTCGACTTTCTTCTGATCCAATCGACACTCCTTCCAACCATGTGTCTCAAATGGTTACAATCACAGAGCTTTGAAAACCCATAATTTACGTTTAGTATATAAACCGAAGTGTTCTCGCAATGTTTGTAATATCCGGCGTTCTGATGTTCTTTCCATCGCCCGAATAGATCAAAGATATCGCCAATAAACACATAACAAACCGATCTTGGCAAGTATCAAAACTCGTCGCTCCACAGAGATCTATAAAGCACTAAAGGGCCTAAGTCCAAATGGCACTAGAAACTCGTAAAATGCCCGTACCGTGTTCGAATGCGCCGTCTCGGGGAAACATCCTCATCATGAACTCAACTCCGATGATAGCCCCGACCTCGGGAGTCAATCTCAGAACACCTTAGCCCCTGTGAATCACTCGCAGATTCAATCCTGAAGAGGATACCATTACTATCATACTCCATTCAACTCTCCGTAATCACTACATAACGTATGCCCCGCCCTTCTTCATACAAATAAAACCCGCGTCTCCCTGCTGAGATGCCTATTCACACGTAACCCCTTTGTCACCATTTTTCCATCCGTGACCTTGGGTTCTTTCACCTGCAGGGCCCATCCAGGTGCTTCTCGAACCCTGCCTCCTGGTCCTGGTGGGGCTAACCTGACCAAAACCAACTCCTCATCCAAGTCCCGAAGATCATCCGGAAACATAACCTGAATTTTCGATCACCTAATGTCTTCCAATCCTCGCATCATCATCTCTTCACCAACCCGTGATGTGCCAGACACCTTTGATGATGATTTTCTGAGCATCTCCCAAAATTCCATCACTTCCGTACATCACACTTATGATCAAGATCTTCCAATTCACACAAAATGTAACCCTGTCTCCCGGGTCTACAACTTAACTTTTCTCCCAAACAATCCACGTGAAGTGATTCAGACAACCACCCATCCCTTTAAGATCACATCAAGTCCTGATGTCCAAATTAATACCAATCGCTTACAACTCAGCGGCCCTGTTAATCACTCTACAACCCATGATACTCATCCATATGAGGAATTGTGAGGAAGAGACCACCATAAATACAACTGGGGCCACGATTCATGTTCATCAGGCAATAAAATTTCAGAATAACTAAGAGGAAAAGACCTTGATCTATCAAAGACATAAGCATCACTTTCAAAACTCGATAGTAATTGCCATGACCTCCGTGCTAAGATCCGCCTCTCGCGAAAGGGATCGCGAAACACTTAGCTCGTGGTCTCGAGGGTCGTCCCGTCTCATCTCTCGATGGTCGACCTCTACCCGCCGGGTCCCCTCCAGATCTAGTAAATGTAGCTGGGCCTCTATCCGAAACCCCCTCGACTGACCGACCTCTCACAAGATCGAACTCCATCAGCCCGCTCTTCGTCCACTCCCGATCCATCGCTATAAACTATCTGTGGGCACCCTCTCGCGGCGTCTCGACCGTCCACACTTAAAGCAACCGGTCTGGGTCCCCATTCTCGCATCACCATAAATGGGTCTTCCCACACTGAGCACACTCTAGCTTTGGACCCTTTGAGCTACCTGGTCTGCGGGCCTCACCCGAACCCCGGCTAGACTGCGGCTCCCCGACCGGGCCTCGCCGGCCACGGCCCACCGTGGTCTTTCCTCCTCTTGAATCGCTCATCGAACCTCCAACTCCACGCGACCCACTCGCTTCGCTCCGACCGGGTCGTGAGCCCGGGATTTCAACCCCATGCTCCTCACCCTAACCGCAGCCTCAACCACCCGGCCGCACCGCGGTGTGGGTCAGCCGACGCCACTATGGTCCGAGACCGACGAAGACCTACAAAGAAATCTCTCGTCTTCGAAACTGGCCATCCCCGGGAGCAACGGACATGTCCGACGAGCCGTAAAAACTCCGCTCATAACTGTCACGAGTGTCCCCCGCCTCCACTTAAAGAACTCACTCTTTGCAGACCCAGAATCGGGCCGGAACAAACTTGTCTATAAACTCTTCCTTGAACTGTGCCCAGGACAATCCCTCTGGGCATCTCCTCTGAACTGCCCTCCACCACTCCAATGCTCTGTCCCGTAGGAGAAAGCGCGTAAAAGTGACCATCCCCGCTCATCCGTACACGCATCACCGGGTAGACCCGCTCATTTCTAACCATGACTAAGCCTCTTTCTCGGGTCTCCCAATCCATCATAGCTCGCGTCCTCCCTAGCTTTCGCCCCCCTCTCTATAGAAGCTTACTGTCTTTGGAGTCGGGCTGGGAATGCAAGGCTGTGTCGAGCCATCCGCGACCCAGACTGCCCCTCCTACGACCTCGTGGAGGTGGTGGCGGTCCCGTCTGCGGGTGGCATAGGTCACTCCAGACCGTCTGGTGGGAGGAACATAAGCATATTCATCAACATATTCCTCTGGTGGTGGTACTACTGCCTCAGGAGCTCTCCTGGTGGGGGGTCGGCCTCGACGACGCATTTTCTGTGAATTCAAAAATTTTAATATGTCATGTAATGCATATATGATTTTAAATCACATAAATAATTTATGCAATTTTAAAATAAAACATTAAAACAATCATATGAACATAAAATTTTCAAATCTTTATAACATTTTCAAAACCGTGGCTCTGATACCACGTTGAAGGATCCCGACCTGGATTAACCTCATGAACCCGAGGGGGACTTTAAGACTCCAATGGATATAGAAACTTTTCCTTAAAACAGTCAAATAAAATCCATGGAGCGAACCCCTTTACAATCCTTAACATATCTTTAGAAAATAATGCGGAAGCGAAGTGATAAATTTTTTTTTTTCTTTTCTTTTCTTTTGTTTTTCAAACACTTGGATTTTTTCCAAAAATCATTTAGGTTTCCTCTCGTTTTCTGAATTTCCCAAATTTACAAAACCCGGCGAAACATTTAAAAACACTTCTAATCTTTCCATCCTCAACTTCCCCAACTTCCGCTTGTGACCCCTCGCTCCAATAACCAAATCAAACACAATATATATATACATTTATTTATTTCAATCATCAAAACATTTGAAACTTCTTCAAATCCATGCATTTATTTTTTATCAAAAGATTGGGCTTGAGCCGGACTTAAGCCGACCGCCTACGCACTGGCCCACCGAGGATCAAAGCCTTACGTAGTTCCTTTTCAACTTTATACTCTATACATATATCCATAAATAAAATGTCCAACATATACAGTATGGAAAATTATATATACAATGAAATCACAGTGTCGCTCTCCTTTGATGGCTCCGACTCCACGCACCTGGGACGCCTACCCGCGGCACCTATCTCGGTCCCTAAAATGTTTTTGAAACATAGGGAAAAGAATGAGCTAAAGGAGCCCAAGAGTGTACATTATTAAACAACATTTTCAAGATATACCAAAATAATACATACTTATACAATTAAATCCATTTATACCTTAAACATTTATGCCTTAAACTTCAATAAATACTACATTTAAAATCCATTTATGCTTTAAAACATTTGTACCGTAAACTTTCTCTTTTTCTTTTTTATTTCCTTTCTTTCTTTCTTCTTTCTTTCTTCTTTCCTTTTTCTTTCTTTCCCGATGGAACCTGGGGAATAAACACACCGGGTCGCCTCGGCATCGACGGTGAGGGACAACCATTCCAAACTATAACCACTACGCCGCTGGAGAAACTCACGCTGGCTGGGTTCCACCATAGCACTTTATCACGTGCAAGGATATTACTCTAGACACCTATTTCCCGCTAGTAACCTATAACTTTTACCCTCTAAATCCTTACACGCTTAAAGTACTTCGCGATATCAGCCATACGCCTATATGGGGTTTAGGTAACCTATCAAGAAAAACATTTCTTCAAAATACATTTATAAATACATTTAAATCCTTTACTTTTATCATTAAAACACATATGCATTCTTTAAACATTTTAAACTTTCATAATACCTTAACATATGCATACATATTTAATACACATATAAATATAGGCATTGATGCAAGATAAAACAATGCAAGATAAAACATTTCCATATGCCTTAACATTTACATAAAATTTACATTAAAACTTTCAGTTTAACATTAAAACCATTCTACTTTTTAAAAACTCAATTCTCAAAATATCATTTTCACTCACGCCCACCGCTCACCCCGCTTGCTTCCCTTGAGTTCCTGCTCCCGTCTGATAGCTCCACCTTTCCAAAGAAAAAATCACAATTACACATTAAACTATAATTTCCATTTAATCCACCATAAACACTCATTCCTATATTCTTATTCCTCTAGGAATCTATTTTACTTAGAATTGGAATCAATCCAATCGGATCATCCAAACTAAAGTTATGGCATTTTCATGCCAACTAGTCATTTTACCGATATTTCTAGGGATAGTTTGTATTACTTATTTTTCCGAGGTCTTGACTTCATTTTGACACACTATGTCCTTATACTCATTTAAAGCTCTGCGCTAAGTGGTTCTATTCCAATTGAATCACCTAATTCGGAGTAATCAAAACTCACTTTTACGTCCAAATAACCGCTAATCTATGTTCAAAACTGAACCAGAATTTGGCTTGCACATGGTCCTACTTTGGAGTGGAATATTTAGGCCACTTAGGATCAGAATTTGGCTATACCTTCTTCTTAAGTTTTGTCTTCCTTCCAGTCTATTTTACGTAGCCACTTAAATCACTCAAATCGGATCAAAATTCGAGCAAGTTATGGCCAAAATACCAAAACTGGTCAAAACAGAAAACAGGACATTTCCTCGTACTGGCATCGCTGCCCAAAATCTCTCAAAATGCTGCTTTCTTCCATTTTTCTTTCACTCTAAACACTTAAATCTGATGCATTATACCCATTTCAACATAACACACAATTAATTATCAAACCCTACCCTTACTCACTTGATTTTGTCAAAACCCCAACCTAAACCATGGCTTTCAATTGATCTTGTAAATTCAGCACCATTAAACCTAAATACCATCAATTTAACATCCATACCAGAATTTAAGACATTAAACATGGAAAACATCAAACCCTAACTTTCCCACCATAAAAACTTGTTTCTTGAGTTTCTTTTGGCTCCTTCCTTGATTACCACTTGAAGATCACTTGATAAGCTTGAAAGAGCATAAAATTCACTCTACCACTTTGCTCCTAACTCCTTTCTCTTTCCCTTTCCTTTCTTCCTTTCTTTCTCTCTCTTTCTTTCCCTCTCTCCTTTCTCTCCTACGGGTTCCTCCTCCCCGAGCCAACTTAACCCTTTAAATTTAGATTTTGCTTCACACTTTGACAAAATTCAAGTTCTTTCCCACTTGCCAAAATTTTTGAACCAAAGAAGCTATTGGTCCATCTTGTCGAATCACAAATCCATTAACCTATTATTTTATTCATAACTTAGCTAGCTAAGAAAGGTTTTAATTGCCTCACAAGAAAATATATCCCTTATGTTATATTTTATCTCGCTTCACCTTATACGCTTTTTTATACCGATTAAATGTCAAAATATTCTATGGTCGCCTAAACTTCAAATTGACCATGAAATATTTTAATTAAATCCTTCACAAGGAAATTTCGTGCTCGAAATCAATTAAATCGGATTTTTAAAATTATTAAAATCGTAATCCCGATAATAGCGATATTACCCGACTACGCTCGATCACCCGAAACTATCCAAACGGACTCGGGTTTAATTTTTATTTCAGTTTCGTTAGTTCTATGATATATTCCTGACATTTTCGTATTTTCGGCCCACTTCGAAAAATTTCAACGCAAATTCTAATTTTCAAACCGGAAATCACTATTCACTTAAATCTCCTATTCTCTTCTAAATATCGCCTGAAGTCATAGTGGAACTGAAATTTCTTACAAATTCCTTTCAAACCCCTCCATTCGGATCTAATAAGAAAATCATTATTCCCAGTGGCATTCAAGCCATAATTTTCAAAAATTCCACTTCATGTCCAAAAATGACGTCCCCTGAGCATTCTAAATTAATTTACCTGCTTTCTATCATTGATTCCTCTAATCAGTTCAAAAACTACTATTATAACATTCAATCAGGTTGGGGTTTTACATATTTATTATCATTTGTACCCCTAAATTCGCAAACACTCTTAGAATGCTCTGATCTTAGTATTGAACTCGTATGAGTCTTTATTATGTGTATTTGTGGTTATGACCTACAGTAAGATAGGTCGGTTGTGGATTTGAGCTGTTATGGATCTTTATATATATAATTGAGGTATTATATTAATGCATGTGCTTACTTTCTTTCTTAAAGTGAGGTTCCATCGGATATTCCCTAGGGATTGTACAATGAGACTTCACTAAAGTGACCTCACCCGAATCCTGAGGGTATCCTACTCGTCTTGCTTAATTTGAGACTGGTCTCAGGCTTAGCATTAGTGGCAAAAAGAAGTCTCTAATTCTTCAATTGTCGATGTTCCTTTTGAAGTGAAGAATTTGCTAAATGATTTTGTCGATATTGTGCTCCATGAGTCGCCTCTAGTGAACTACTTTCTGCCACCTTAAGAGACATCCAACATGCTATAGATTTAGTTCCGTGTTCTCAAATCGTTTAATCCTTCACATTATAGATGAATCCTAAAGAGAGAGGAGCTGAATAAGCAAGCAGGTGAAGACTTTAAAGAGGATTTGTTAGGCACAGCCTCAGTCCTTGTGTAAAGGCTGCCTTGTCACACCTAAGAAAGATGGATTCGGGAGAATGTGTGTGTGGATAGTAGAGCTAACAATAAGATCACAAATAAATATATAAATTTCCCATCCTCGCCTTTGAGATATGTTGACCTATTATCAGGTTTTAGTTGGTTCTCTAAGATAGATTTGCGTAGTGGTTATCATCAAATTTGTGTTAGGCCGTAGATAAGTGGAAAACTCATTTAAAACACAAGATGGCTTGTTTGAGGTTATCATGCCTTGCTTATCTAATGCTCCTAGTACTTTCATGAGAGTTATGACCCATGTCCTGCAGCCTCTCATTGGTAAATTTCTGGTGGTCTACTTTGATGACATATTGATCTATAGTCAATCCAAAGAAGAGCATTTAGCACACCTAAGACAGTTTTTCTCACTTTCATGAGGCCAACCTTTATGTTAACCTTAAGAAGTGTTCTTTAATGCAACCACATGTGCTTTTCTTAGGCTTTATTGTGTCTGAACATGGCATTTCAACTTATCCCCGAAAAGGTTAGAGTTATTAGGGAGTGACCTGAACCACAATCTATCATCGAGACTCGTAGTTTCATAGTTTAGCTTCTTTTTATAGAAGATTTATAAGGGGATTTAGCACTATTATGGCTCCTATCACCGAATGTTTAAAAATAAGTATTTTAATGGCCCATGCTGCGAATGCATTTAGAGAAATCAAGGTCAGAATGATCGAAGTAACCGGCCTTTGAGATATCCCGATTTTACTAAAGTTTTGAGGTTGCTCTGATGCATCGTGTAGGTATCGTGGTGTCTTGAGTCAAGAAGGTCACTCTATAGCTTTCTTTAGTGAAAACTCAATGATGCTAAAAGCTCCATATTCTACATAAGGATAAAAGAGTTTTATGCCATAGCGTAGCTCTGAGGTTTTATTTGTTAAGCTTATCGAACTGCGGTTGTTTTCGACCACCAAGCTTTAAGATATTTGAACCTTACAAAGAAATTCGAATGCTTGACATGCTAAGTGGGTTGAATTCTTTGAATGAATATTCTTTGTGATTAATCATCGCTTCCGGGTATTGAAAACAAAGCCGTGATGCACTTAGTCGATTAACCGCTACACTTCAATGTATGAGTGCTCATGTCATCGGGTTTGATAGATTGAAAATGAGTATTCCGCATGTCCTAACTTTGATATTATTTATACGAGGTTAGTAATGGTAATCTTCAAGAGTATCCGACTTCCTTGTTGAAAATGTACATTTGCTTAAAGTGACTAAATCAGGCACTTGACATCATTTAGGATTTATTAATTAGGAGATATGCAGTGGTTTAGTCGGACATTTTAGAGGGATAAAACTATCATCGGGTTGAAGATAGGTTTTATCGCCTTCTCCCGAAAAGGATGTTGCTAGGATAGTTACACAATGCAGAACATGTCAGTTAGCTAAGGCTAAGAAACAAAACACTGGTTATATACTCCTTTTACTCGTCCTCAGTGAACCTGAAAGATGTTAAGGTATGGACTTTGTTCTCGATCGCCTAGACGACTAGAGGACATGATTTTATTTTGGTTATTGTTGATGTGATTTTCTAAGATGGCACATTTTATTCATGTAACAAAACCAATGATGCCGCACATGTTGCTAAATTGTTTTTAGAGAAGTTGTTAAATTGCACGCTTGCCTCTCCACCATTGTATCTGGATGCAGTGGATGTGAAATTTTACTATTTTTGGAAACCCTTGGAAATTGTCTGGGCACTACTCTAAAATTTTCATCTGCTTTTCATCCTCGCATTGATGGCAACCGAGGCTGTTAATCGTAGTCTCGTGCAATATGCTTAGGTGCTTGGTCAAGCAAAGGTGTTTGGGATTTAATTTGTCAACAAACCTGAGTTTGCTTATAACAATTATGTTAACCGCTCAACCTGCAAAAGTCCTTTCAAATTGTTAATGGCGCTCATCCCGTGACACCTATTGCCTTGCTCCTTTACCACCTCACATGCGTGTATCCAACCTCATAAAACTCTTTGCAAAACACATATCCATGACTACATGCCGAGATTAGGCTAAAATTTCTCTAAGTAATGAAGAGTATAAACTAGTCGATGTGCATCGTATCTAAAGAATTTAATGTCAAGACTATGTTATGGTTCCTTATTCGGTCTCGAAGAATTCCAAAAACGTTTTCAAAAACTTTATGCAAGAGCCATGGACCTCATTCTATCATTCGTGAAAATGGATCTAATGCATATCTTCGATTGCCTAATGACATGGATATTAGCCCGTTTTCAATGCAGAGGACTCATACCTTACCTATGACTTTTTGAAATTCCTTTACTTGCCTCTAGTGTGTCCTATGAGCTAAGGTAAAAGCGCACCCACTACGCTTCGCTACAATTTTCTAAGGAAACTAAGTGGATACTATCCCGATGATGGGTTCGTGACTTCCAGAGATTATGGGTTTTTAGTCGCTTCCCTGTCAAACGGCAGAGTCATCCCGATTCTAATGCTACTTGGATACACACTGGGAGGACGATCTTCGCCATTCGATTCTTCATCAATGGACGGCTACCTTCCTTCACTCCTTCGGAGCTCAGCCTTTAACCCGGAGGAATGATGGGCATGGAGCAGGCCCTCTGGCGCCTAAACGAGATAGAAAACCCAAGTCCAAATGACGAATTTTATTACTATTAATTATTTATTTAATCGTATTTTTTGATTTATCCGTTAGCAATTTCCTTGATTTATCTATTGTGATTTTCGGATTTATCGACATGATTTTTATTTATCCGTTACGATTCGAATTATCCATTACGATTTTTGTCAGGCTTATAAATAACACTCCATGTTTATTTTTTTGTAGACTGGATTATTGAAACTTGAGAATTTTTATGGAATAAATACTATGTTGATGATACAATGCTCTCGTACTGATGCCACAGGATTGTCCTAAGCATCTAATGTTTATACCTCGTCTAGGTAATGTGACGGATTTGGTGGAGCCAAAGTATGAGATCTTGAAATTAAATTGAAGAGCACCAATAAGGTAAAACATTTGAATATAATGGTGGGTTTCGTAGCTGCCATTGTCTCGCCATGATTCTGCAGTTTTTCGCCTTTCGACTTGATTATGATTATATAATATTTCCTATAGTGAATTTTCTTATTTTCTATTAAAAACATTGAAGAAAAATACGTGACCGCAAAAAAATGAAAGGGAATCTAAGGCACTGGAGATTGAGCTAACAATACTGGAACGAATCGAATATGAAAAGTCTGCAACATAGTTGATTTTCACATTAGAGGAACCTTTATTCTTCACTTGCGACCCAAGAATTCATTAGTATATATCCCTCAGGGTTATCCCTTGGCAACTTTCCATGGTTATGCCAAGGATTGGTGGTG
Source organism: Tetrastigma voinierianum (assembly GCA_016808115.1). NCBI lineage: Eukaryota > Viridiplantae > Streptophyta > Magnoliopsida > Vitales > Vitaceae > Tetrastigma > Tetrastigma voinierianum. The sequence continues at coordinate 29,713 of JAEQBH010008834.1, read as the reverse complement.
GAGATTTCTTTCCTGTTTCAATCTTCTAATAATTTAAGATAGTTAAAAAGAGAACCAGCATGGGTTTCTTTCAGTTATCAAAAACAACAGATGTGATTTCACTTTTTATATGTGGGGACTCATTATAGAATAACGAGTATTGAGAAATATATTTTTTTAGAGAAAAAGTATTGATGTTTTTACTTGTTAGGGGAAGATGAATTGACAGGGAGTATTTTCATTGTGGGTTGCATTTTATAACAATTCAGCCAATATTCTTAGCTTTTACAAAGGCACATCCACGCATGAAAGAAAAGTCAGTTGCATTTAATTCGATTCTTTGGTATTTATGCGTTCTGGTTTCTCACTTTTTCTTTTCTTTTCTTGTGGGAATGCAACTGGGATTTTTTTATTCCTCAAGAGAGACAGTCATGAACCCCAGAAAATATTGTCTTTGGGATATGCTATATATATACACATATAGAAAACTCATATCAGAGCCCAGTATAGAAAAAAAAAATTCCATAGGCGTCCAATCAACAAACTCCATTTTTAAGTCACAATGGCCTCTATCTCCTCACTTCGATGCAGAAGACCCTCCTGCACAGCTTGTGGCTATATTTGTGTCATAGGTTTCTTAAAGCTTTCTCTCTCTCTCTCTCTCTTCTCTCTTTATGCTTTATCATTGCTTTGGCTTGTACAACAGGGAAACGATAGTCGGTTGGAGTTTAATTCAGACAGCTGAATATTGTCTGGGGCAATGATGCCCGCTACTGGAAGATGCCACCAAAGTGAGGATCCTTTGTCTAATCTTGAGTTAATTTTTATGTCTGATTATGGTTTTGAGAAAAAAAAATTAAGTTAAAGTTAGGGTTTTAGATATGGCTGTTTGTGTCTAATTGATGCTCATCTTTTGCTAAGAGGGAGGATGGCTTATGGGCCTCTTTGGTTCTTATTTTTTAAAACTGTTCTTAAAAACAGATTTTAAAAACACAAAGAACACCGTGTCGTGAAATTGCGTGATCTGAAATCGTTTTTCATATCTCGAATTTTGCGTTTTAACCCAACTCGTATTCCTTATTTTCCTGCTTTTTAAAAATATAAAATAAATGAAAAAATAAAAAACTAAACAAACCCTATATCTCGCCTCTTCTAAATAGCCACTTAGTTCCTCGAAATGGTTCATGTGCTTGACTAATATTAGTTTTGCATCAGAACCCCTAAATCCTAACCCAAAGTTAGACTTTTGACTCTCTTTTTAAATTTAAAAAAAAGGAAGTTTTGCCTCAAAATAATACTTGAAAAAAAAAAAAAAAAACCAATCTAACATAGATTTGAAAAAAAATAATCTCAAATTATTGCTTGTAATGTAAGAATACGTAATAATTACAATTTTAACTAAAAATATATAAACCAATCACTAACTACGATTTTGATATGAATGAACTAGTTTGGGCTTATTCTTTTTTTTTTTTTTTTTTTTTTGTGGGTTTTAAAAGTACTATTTTGGGACAAAACTCGAAAAAGAGTGTGGGTAGATATGAGTTAATAATCATAGAATTTGCAGGAGATGAGGCAAGTAAGTCACATAATCACCACTATTTTCTGTGTGGGTGAAGTAACTGTGGTGCTGCAGAACTACTGTGCAGGTGTGCTGGCTTGAAGTGAGTGGTAAGATTACTAGTGAGAAAGGCATATAACATATCCTTCTATAAGCCTGAAAGCCGATGATTATTAAGCAACTGCCCTGTTTATGCTGCATGTTCGGGAAGAAAGGAAAATACGTCTGAAGAAATGATGCTGACTCTAGATCGAAAGGAACCAATATCGACCTGAGATCGAAATGCAAAGATGATAATGAAGAAAAATAAGTCCATCTACTTTGGTCTATATGAAGTATGGAGGGGAAGGGAAGGGAGGATTGCTTCTCCATAATGCCATCAAGTTAAAACAAGTATACATGGTTAATAATATGCCACACATAATAAGGAGAAGGAAGAAAGCAGCAGGAAAACAATCACGATCTAATTTTTAAGTATGTGTTTGTGTGTTTGCTTTTGTGTGTGCGGATTTGCATTCAGTGTATGTCTTTCTCCATACATCATAGAAAGAAAGAAAGTTGGGCATTTAGCATTTCTTGAGAATAAAACAAGTTGTGAGATAATCAATATTGTTGTACTATGTAATAAAATCATTAGCAAGTAAACTTTGCTTTCTTGCCTTTCTACTCTCTTTGCTTATGGGATCTTTTTTTTTTTTTTTACTTTGATGTTGTAAAACTTGTTATATTAATGTTGTGAATATATTACATTAAACGTATAAAAGTGTTATATTTCAAAAGTACCTTCATTTGGACACACTTAACTGTTAAGTTGATCGTACAAGAAACGTAATTTTAGTTACATTCAGGATTTCCATATGTTACACACTTCATTGAACTACATAGGTAACAACAGAGTGGTGTTATAGTCTTAGTAAATGATAGAATAAGAAAGTGTTCATTTGTTGTAAACTTTACTAGGCCGAATGTGATGGGTTTTATCAATTTTTGGTAATGTCTTGGTGAAAGATATACAATATGAGGTATAAGAGTTGAACTTTTAAAAGAGATAATGGATGATCAGAACTCTAATTCTTCTCTACTACAACTCTTGAACTTTTGAAGGAGATGATCATAACTCTTAACTCTTCTCTATTACAAGTTTAGGTGAAAGAGATACAATATGAGATGATGAAACTTGAACTTTTGAAGGGAATGATGACTTCAACACAAAACAAATTTTGGAATCAATATTTGGTTAAAAGGCTTCAAATAATTCAAAATTTGTAAAGCTAACCTTTTTTCATATTTTTTCTTGAAGAATGATTTATGAACAAAAATGTTTTTTTGTGTATTTACATATATCTTTGAAAAACTTGCTATTTTAATAACAAGAAAACAATGAAAGCATTTTTATTAAAATGAGATCAAAAATGGATGCTATGCTAGATTAGAAAATGTCTTTTAATCGACTCTCGCCAATTTTGAAAGGATACGGCTAAGCCAGTTTTGTACGGAAGTAATCCATTGAAAAAAAAAATCCGAACTCAAGATCTACTTTCAAAAAAATAACCAAACTAGTGTGTTTGGAACAGGGAGGTGGGTAATGTCAAGGACAACGCCGCTTAAAAATTTTCTTCAATGGCCTAAGATTCCCAACTACGGTTTTTACTTTAAAAATATCAATCGTTTATGACTTAACGCCTAAGCCGATTTTTAAAATCTAACAGCTTCCAGACTTAACGCAAAGCAGTTCGATTTTTATAAAATTTAATGGCCTGCACTCCCAACGCCTTCGATTATTTTCATGTTTGGTGCAATCTCGCCAGATATGGTTGACTAACCAATTTGATTTAACTATAAAACATGTTGAAGACAATGAAAATGCCGGCCCAAATTTTGATTTACATTAAAAATAACAACCCAAGTTAAACTAATTCAGCCCCTCTAAATTAAAGTTCTAATCAGACCTCATTATTCGCAGTTTTAATTGATTAAGTTGATCATATTAATTCAACATTCATTTGTAATGTTTTTAAACTTTCTTGTCCATGCTTTTACTCATCAAAAAATGCTTTTAAAAACTTTTCTCAAGGTTTATAAAATTAACTTGTATTATGTATTATATTGAAAAATAATCCAAATAAAAATATATAATTTATTATTTTATGTATTTACATGTGTTTTATAAAGAATGATTATCATTAGAAAATAATATTGAGGTATTATTTTGAACTATGATAAAAATCGAGGAAGTATTAGACATGTATGCACCTAAAGACACATGCAAAGACATGTATGTACCCAAATCATGCATATACAAAAACATTTAAATATATTAAAACATTTTATACAAAATATCATATATAAAAATAATATGTATCAATGTGTCCCACAAGACGGCGCCTTTATATTTCTCTTAGGGCGGCGCCTAAAATAAACAGTCTGCTGACCAATAGGGTCCTGTGGAGTCTGAGAAGGAGCTGAGGGAGCTGATGGAGCCGAGGGAGCTGATGGAGCCGAGGGGCTGATGGAGCCGAGGTATCTGATGGATGGAGTAGTCGATGTACACGTCGAGTACGAGGTCGCCACCGAAGTCTACTCCCACTCGTAAAAGGTCAACGATGGTATCATCCGTGGGATGCAACAAAGTGAGATGGTAAATGGTGTGACGACAAGGATATCTAATGCTATGGAGGTCGGCTCACGACACCGATAAGGTATTACATGTAAGTCTCTGGAGTATGGAAGGTGATGTGTCATGTGCGGGTAGTGGTTGTGATGCACAATGTGGAGTGGGTACGGAAGGTGATGTGTAGGTGTGTGGGGTATAAACGGCTCCTAGGAGTGGTAAGTATAGGAGGGTATCGGCAGTATTAGCCTAGCCAGTGTACCTTAGGACCGCCTCACCGCCCTGACAATGACCGACTCCACCATCTGAAAGCACGACCTCGCGATCAACTCCCTCTCCCTCTCCCTCTCCCCACTCAACGGGCTGCATACGTGATGGTGTGGACGCAATCAAGGTCTAATAAATGGCTCATGTGATGTCGGCCTCCCGAGTGTAACGCGGCGACGCGATAGATGTCTTCACCGACCGTGTGTAATCGACGTAATATGGGATGTATGTCGATAAAGCACTGTGGGTATCGGGATCCGAGCGAATGGCTGCGGCCACCTGGGCGGCGACGATCTGAGTGAACCAAAGAAAGAATTATACTACATAATCTATTAATTAAAATTAGGTAAAATATTTTAGAAACACGTGGATCAGAATCTCACTAAAGATCCATACTACGGCTATGGCAGATGGAACCCTCATGTCATCCCCTATGCAAATGGTGTCAAAAAACGCCGTGGTGATACGACGATACCACTGCATGTAGGAATCATGAAAGTCCATCAAACCCAGCATAGGGGGTGAAGTGATGATCCTAGCCGCTCGCGTCTCCCATAATGCTATGTATGGTGCATGAAAAGTCGCCCAATCGCGCTGGTGTCATCCACGTGCATCCACTGCATGCAACTGTTGCTCGTAAGAGCAAGCTGGAGGTATCTCCTGTTGCATCCCAACCGGCCGCAGACTTCCAGACGATGCCACCCAACAACTCAAACATATGAGCTGACATCGTCCATCTCCCGATCACCAAGGCATATACGGGAGCCGGTCAAGTAACTCTCCTACGTATGGTCTATGAGACCTACATGTGAACACTTTATGTCAATAAATTTAATAGAATAGAATATAATTAATATAGAACCATAAAGTTTTGCATAAACATTACCCGATCGAGTCTGTGCATCTAGCTGATCTCGGTATAGGAGGAGCACACCCGATGGGTTATGCACCCGTGTCAAAGGTACTCTCCACCTACACCCGAGTGGAAGTGGTAGCTGTACCTCTGGCTCAGCCGGAGGATGTCCTGGTAATCCATCGTGGACAGCCTCAGGTAGGTCACCATCACCAACATCGACATCCGCATCATGCAAGGCATGAGCGGGTGGTGGTGCTAGATCAGCGTGGGGTCGCCCAAAATCGGGTCGCCCGACGTGCAGTCTCTCCCATGACCATAGCTGAATACAGAACAATGAGAAAGTGGGTAAAAATAATGAAGTTTTTATATTGCGTAAGGGAAAAAATTATAAATCATTTCCCTTTACAGGACCCATAATTTCATCGAAAATCAGTCTCCTTTGTACGGAAGAGGGCCCACCCAAAAATACAACATGTACAAATATACCCCGACCAAGTCTCAATGACCTCAATAGGTCGAATTTACGAGTAATGCCTCAGATGCATCCCAATTCATCCATACACAACAACACACATTCTAATTATTACATACATGTAATGGTGTAATACAAAACCGCTAATACCACGGCTACGATCCAAGCCGGCTCCTAAGATAACTCATGCAGATGTATGTGCTAGCACTCGCACCACCCCAACTATATGTCGCAAAGAAGCGGGCCAAATCTCGCAGTAGCGGTAGATAGCACATGGGAACCATCACACCCTTCATATCCGCAAACAAGAAGGATCCAATAAGCGCTAAGATGAACCCACGCGCACAACGCTCTAATGTGACTATCTCGCATCGTGCGGCGGTGGATAATCGCAAACATAACCACCGCAAGGAGATAAAGGACTTCCACAGCATCGGCGGGTGGGATGAAGCCGAGCAACTCCGCGCACAAAGCCGCCACATCGAACGCACATGTGCCAGTGACTGCTGGGCCATGGATACGAAGGCCAAGGAGAATGGCGACGTCCTGTAAGGTAATCGGGCCATCTCCTACTCGGCATGGAACGTGTGTGTCTCGGGTCGCCATCTCTCGACGAGTGAGGTGATAAGTGGCCAATCGATCGCGATGTGGCCCAAACGGTATATACCGTAAAATCCAGACCTAATCACGTATGGCTGGATCCGAATATCCATCCTCCACATAGACATGAAAGCTCTCATCTGCTGTCGAGGGCGGAGGATCTCCTGAAGCTGTAAGCAAACGAAACATCCAAATTTAAAAGTGGTTATGTATAAATTACATGTTACAACTACTAATAGTAATTGCTAATTAACAAATTACGCACTGCCTCAGATCTACTAAGTGATCGGTGTCCCAGTTTTGCAAAACAAGACATGTATCCGATTTGATCCGCATCATGAATCCCCCCGAACGCCATGTCTATAAGATATAACAAACTATACTGTCAAATATGGTTGTCAACATTAATTACAGCGACAATTTACAATAAACACGTACAATAAGAATGTTTCATTCAATAGAATAAGTCTGATATAAGACAACTACTAAATATTCGGTGCCTCGTTTACAAGAAATAAACGCTAGTACATAAGTCTTATACAGAACAAAAAAAAAAAGGTGAGGTCTCATTTACAAACAAACAACTAATTGCCTTACTTCACATCCATAACTAAAGTTGATTTCTACTCTTACAAGACCGCCGATTGTGACCCTGTTGTTTGCACAACCCACATTTTATCTTGGTTTTGCCCTCCCTAATGTCCATTTCATTATGCAAACGGGTTGATTTAGGACGGCCACTGACTTGCCGTTTCATTGACTCAGGAGCTACGATCGTTGGACCATCATAAAGAGGCCACTCATCTTCATCAATACGATAAAACAAACTCGCCTAAGTGTCATAATAATAAGACTGCGTAATGTAGTAGCCTCAACAAATGACCGAAATTCAACACATCGATGTCGTACATGCCGCAATGATATACTACATGGAAATCCATATATCGTTGTCTTACCACATGTGCATTTTCATTATGTAAGTTCAAGTGATGAATGCGCCCACTCCTAGACTTTACGCGTGGAATCCGCCTGTAAGTGATTGTGTGAACAATTTCCATCGACCCACTTTAATCACACACGACCGAACTGAGCATCAACATATGGCGAACCGCTCATCGATGCCAATCTAGCAAAGACTCGTTCTTCGCAACAAAGAGTCGTTACGCGGGAAATGTCAACCGAACCACGTAATCGATTGTGTCATGAAGCCCTTTAAGAACATCGCTAAATACCTTTCGACATAATGGCCACATATCCATATCTTCTCGACTTCCATCATGAAAGTGCCCATAACTAAGAGGATCACCAAACTATCAGGTATGTCAGGATTAATTCTCCTAATTGTAGCTATATGCCTATTCATCTTCGTGGTGTTGTCGCAATAGCCGCCCGCAGGCCATAAATTCTTCAATAGCTTTATCTGCGGGTCATAAAATTGCTCAAGTAAAGATGATTTTACGCATCTCCGTGATAGGCATATGGCATCCTAACGAGATGAGGATCGCCATAGCCGCTATAATACCCTCTCGGTGATGTCATCAGAGAGAACATATATTCTCGTCCGTCAGGTTACTCCTACTTCGGGCATGCCAAGAACCATCCCCAACTATCAATATTCTCGCCTTCCGTAATAGCAAATGCCAATGGGAACAACTTATTATTTCCGTCACATCCCATAGCAATCAACAATGTCCATTTATACTTCCCATACAAATGTGTACCATCAATACTCAGTACCGGACGACAATTTGTGAACCCTTCAATAGATGGCTTGAATGCCCGTAACACGCTACCGAATGTCTCTATCAAGCTTATACACTATGAGAGGTGGTTTTCCAAATGACAACATCCGTGATTGGCTTGTTCTATGGCCAAGAACAAACGTGGGAGATCAGACATGATCGGGAAAAATCACCAACAAGTTCTAAATGCCTTATGCTTCCCATCCAAGGCTTTTATATGAAATTTCATATCCCCATTTCTCCATAACGGTCAGCTGGAATAGCAAATGGGGATAACGAATTGTGCCTTAATTATTGCTCGTATGTGAGTAGCAACCAAACTTTGAGTCCAATTTGATGATGGTCTCGCTCGTATTATTCCGATTTATTAACACAAGTATGCACTTTATATTTGTTGATCACAAATAAGGTAGTTTTCACAACCATGGCACGCAGCCTTCCATTGACATTGACATTCTTTCCTACTTCTTTTACATCTTAAGACAAGCAATTTTGAGGAGGCAACTACAACAAACTCTCGTGCTCTAATTGAGTAAATCTTTGTCATTTCTTGCAATTTGATTTAGAATTAAAACTCGCTCAACTACAAATTCACTCACTGCATAACTCTATTGTCTCTTGCACCCATGGAGTCCAACCACTTGAAATAGCAATATCTATGTTTTCAACATGTTCAAAACAAGGTGTTGGTGGTAGGTGATACTGAATAGGGGCTGACTCAGCTGGTCCCTCATCATCATTTGCACATTCGACATCACAATGTAATGCATGCGAAGAGACAAATAACCCTCGCTCATTCTCCAAAACCTGATTTCTAGTCTGGAATGATGATACATGTCCATCGGCTTGGACATGTAAGTCATAATCATATTCATCATCATCTTCACCAGATTCATCATAACCTTCTTCATAAGCGCAAGCATCATCATCTCCATATGCCCTCGTATCTAGCACCAGACCGCTATTGTGCCCACAACCATGGTCATAATTTCGCTAAATTCTCACTTCGCAACGCCAATAGATCGATTCTCTTGTCGGTATTCTAACGACCTCAACAAACAATTCAATTTCCTCAACTGATACTGTTAACTATGTTCAACACATTAAGCCGCATGTATCCGTTATTCCATATCAGAAAAGCGTTGGAACCTATTTCACATTTTAGAGGATACTTACACTTGAGGACTAAGTCAACTTCCGTTTGTCAATAGGTGTGCTTGCAAAAATGATATCACCCAATTGTTCAAACGCACTAAGCGTATTTCCAAAGGCACAACGGAAGCTTTGTTTCCATCATACTTCACATCATTATCGCCCTCACTATATGTCCATTGTAGTAACATTACGGAATAGAGGAAATGCATAACTGACCTGCTTCAAATGAAGTAAACAAAATTAAATAGTATGAGATATGTTTATCCTACTACTTTGTTTATAAAATAAATGGCCCCAATCGTGCCCCCTTTCCGGGACTCATGATTTAATGAAAAATCGGGCAGAGTCTTTGTACGGGGAGCTCTACCCAAAATACAATTTCTCCTAAAAACACAACCAACATGGCTCAATATCATACAATGACCCTGTCCAAATTTGAGTCGTAACAGGTCAGAAAGCCTTATTTACGACCAAACGAAGTGTGTTACAAACTAATTGGAACAACTTAGAAATGACATATATATATATATATATATATATATATATATATATATATATATATATATATATATATATATGACAAATACCAAAATGACATCATTTCTAAGAACTTAAACTTGTTTAAGCAATCAAGATGGCCCATTTATTATATATTCTAAAAACTTACTGATAAATCTCCATGAAGCTTCAAAATTTCGAGCTTTTTAAAACTGATGCCCATTTTCCTTTTTCCTGGTTGGATCGTTTTTTTTTTCTTTTTAATTTTTTTTATTTATTGGTTTCAGATTTTGGATTTGTGATTTAGGCAGACGGGCTGTATATGTATTTTTAAGAATAAATAATATTTATTTGATCGAATTACTGTTCTTCTAATAGTTTTATTTTTGTATGAAAATATTGAAGATATTTTCTTGAGAGACTTAAATTGTAGAAAACTACTGAGCTTTTAGAATAAATGCGGGGAATTTATTTGATCATTTTTTCAAGCTCAAAATTTTTACGGGGTTTTCTAGTATGATTTTTGGTTTGCATATCAATGGATGGCACACCACAGGAACCAAAGTGCAATTTATATATTTTTTAAAAAAGGGCAACAGCTCTTTCTCAACAATAATAAAAAAAAATGTCACAACTTAAAAAGAGACGAATCCATAAAATATTTGTAAATCTAACATTTTCTTGTAAAATGTTCGGATGGAGAGTTGTTTTTTTAAAAAGAAAAAAATGATATTATTGATTCAAATTCATGATATAAATAGTTAAAAATCATATAAGATCAAATATATAGGTTAATAGTATTAGTATAATAAATGGGCCAACAAACTTAAACTTCATTTCTCAAACCACATAGAGCTGATCACAAAAATTCAAACATGGCATGATCATAATTGATTTTAAGCAAATCAAGAAGACCCGAATGCAAATAAATCAACCCAGAGTATCCCATTCCGGTGTGAGGATGTGCTTGATTTTTTATCGTAGTTCTCAGAAGAACTATACCACTGACCTTAATCACAATCAAAACAAACAAAATTCATGATCTTAATCAATCAAGAAACTTTGAATCCCAAAATGCAGAAAATGACAGAAAGATAAACTAGAAAGATGGTCGTTCAACAAAGAAATGATGATCTTTGTCGCACGGTAATGGCATATGTGGATCTGGTGAGAAGGAAACCATAGAAGAGAAATAAAGGAAGGTGGAGAAGAAATGGTAAGAGAAAAGGAAGCGGCAATGGTTATTATAAACTGGTTTGCATTGGAAAGTCGCCAATAGGATTATGAAACCCAAAACCGCTGGAGGTTTACATAATTTTTGAAAATCGAAACTGCGCTGGAAATGTCAATTTGAGATTTTAAAAGTAAAACTGAATTAACGCCACATTATAAATTTTTGTGTTTCAACATTGTACCACTTACTAATCGTCTTAACCACTAGTTTGCAGATTTTCAAAAGATCTTGAGTTTGATTTATTTTCACTGGATTATTTCCTACAAAACTGCTGCTGGTACAGATCCCATGTTTGGTGAGAGGAAAGAATATGGTAAAACAACCAAGATTTGTTTTTATCCTTGAACCAAAGAGATCCTGAATGGGGATCATTCTGATAAGTCAATTGAACTCACTTTTCAAGCCTCAATGCCACTAGCACACCAAAGAAGACAACCTCCAAGGCTCTGCTAGTGTATTGTTTGTTTCCAAGGTTCACAGTCCTCTCTTCCTGACTTGGCCATGGTGCCACAGGTTGGCTATCGTTGTCCCGAAGAGCTGAACATTGTCTGCTAAGCGACACCACAGCCATGAAGATGCCACCGCTATAGATGACTTCTGGCTCATCTGAGCGTTTTATATGTTTCGATTATGCTTTCGCAGTATTATAAAAACAGTAAGGAAGGAAGGTCTTCAGACGACTGAGGCTTGAATGGATCTGCCTCTAGGTCACTCAAACCGTCACAAAAGGGGTTTCTGCAAGGACTAATATTAGTTTTGATCTGAAACCTCTGAGGCAATCCAATCCATAGAGGCTTTGACTTCCTTTTTTCTTTTTTTTTTTTAATTTAAAGGAAAAAAAAAAAAAGAGAGAAAAGAAGAGAAAGGGTGTGGGGCTAGATATCAGTTAATAATTATAGAAGAAATATTTGGTTAAAGAGAGTTAGTATATGTAATAATCATAAATCTGTGAATCAACCGTTCCCATGTTATCCTTAGGCCTAACTCAAGTGATAAAAAGGGGTGAGGATGTACCATGGGAGATTCACGTTTGAATCCTTCCTTGTAAGATCCGATCACTATAATGTATTATACAACGTGAATATATGTTAAAAAAAACCCCATTTGATGTACAAAAAGTGTCCTCCATTTCATGTATTAACATTGTATCTTAAAAGAATGAGCTTTTCTGCAAAAGAAAATGAAAGACATTTTTATCAAAATGGACAGTGCCACCTCCAAAATTAAGTTTTCAAAACATCTTTAATCAAACTGTTATGGAATCAGCAGGAGATGATGAGGCAAAAGTCACATAACAGGAGTTTTTGGCCCAAAATAATACTTTTTTTTTTTTTTTTAAATACCCAAGTTAATATGTTTTTTTTTTTTTTTTTTTTAAATGCCAAAACTAAGTATGTTCTCATCAAAACCAAACTGGTTTTAATTTTTTTAAAGTTAAAATCATACTATGGTTTTAAGACATTATATTTAAAAACATATTAGATTGATATTATGTTTTTTTGTTTTGGGACAAAAACACTCCAAAACATAATATGGTTTGCAGGGCAGCAAGGTGTTCCAGCAGAGCTATTGCAGGTGTGCTGGCTTGAAGTGAGAGGTAGTGTTTGGAGTGTGAAAGGGAACAAGTACAAAATATCCTTCTATATAAGCTTGAAACCTGATGCATTTGGATGGAATGACTGTCCTGTCTATGTGATGGCTAAGTTTGGGAAGGATTCTAAATACTCCTGGAAGAAAATTATGCTGCAGCAAGGGAAACTCGAAATCGGGGAACTTGAGATTGAATACAAAGATGGTAATGACACCATTTATTTTGGTCTTTATGAAGTATGGTGGCAGTGGAAGGAGGATTACTCCATTCTGCCACCGTTCAACGACTATCACATAAGGAAACACACCTACCCACTGCTCTTAAATTTGTCTCTCTCTCTCCTCTCTCTCTCTCTCTCTCTCTCTCCTGCTGTATTCATAGTATGTCTCACTCAATTCGATGGAATCATTCTTGGGGCAAACCTTTTTTTTTTTTTTTTTTTCAATGTGGAATGACTTCATCTTTTGCCCATTTCGATTGGTTTGCTGTGCATTTCTTAAAAATAAAACAAGTTGTCCTCCCTCTCTGCCTCTAAGATATTAATATTGTTGTACTATGTAATAAAATCATTAAATCATGAGCAAGTAAAGGGCATATTTGGTTCTTAGTTTTGAAAACTGTTTTATATTCTCAAAAACAAGGATAACACCTTTGGTTCCAAATTTGTTTTTGTTCTGAAAAACATAAAACAAAAAAATATATATATATATATATACAGGTATATATATATATATATATATATATATATATATATATATATATTAAATTCAAATAATAAAATAGCTAAATGACACTAATACAATGTTTACTATGTTTTCAAAAACTATTTTTAAGAATAATTTTAAAAGACAGGAACCAAACAAATGGACCCTAGTTTGCAGATCACCAATGTGGCCCATTTGTCTCAATTTTTTTTTTTTTTAAATAATGCACAAGACCTAGAATGAATGTTATTGATTTTCCGCATTCAAACCTTTTATTATACCCCATAGTTGTAAAAGGCTCAAGGCATACCTAAGCAAGCACACCTAAGTGAAGTGACATGTGATATCGAATGAACATCCAAGTGTATTAAAAATGATTCACAATCTACCTAAATTAATAAAAATTTAACATTTCTAACATTTAAAAAAACATTCAATGAAAAAAAGAAGTAAAGATGTTATATAAATTTCAATATATAAATACAAATTTCAAAGAATGAAAGTGTTTAAAAAGAAAATTCAAGTCCACAAGATGTGTCTTTTCAATAAGGAGCATGTTCTGTGCCTTGATAATAGGGACACCTTTTAAAACCATGGGTATACCTAATGGACAATAATTCAAAAAAACTTATTAACTAAAAGCACCATTTTGTCGTCCATCATGCCTAGCACATATGATAGAACACTCAATGTTTCAAAAAAGTAAAACATAGAGAAGGAAAGAGTCACGGGTTCAAGTTCCAGCTGGAGCACACATTATATCAGAATCTAAAGTTACGAATGGCCCAAAAAAAGTACCATTTTGCCATATGAATCAAGGTGAGTTCACAATTGATTTTTGCAGCTACCGTGGATTCAAAGATGCAAATAGTACATCAGATGCAACCATATAAATACAATTAAAGATTACTCCAAAGAATGCCCAAGCACTAAAGATTACCCAAAGAATGCCCAAGTCATGGCTTTTTCAGAGGTCCACGAGTTTCTTGAGGAATCAGTTATCACTCTAGAAATGTCGACAACTCTAAGGGCCTAGTCAGAAATTGCAACTTGGTTTCATCTTTATCAAAGAACTGAACTTTCTTTATTAAAGTTTCAGATTGATACAAAATTTTCCAAATCACCCATGAGTCATCAGTTCCTTTTACCATCCACATATTGGCTAGCTGCAGGAAGTATATAGTTTATCCATCCATCACTCTCATGCTTCGCTAAATGAGAGTCTCTTTGAAGAGATATCATTTTCATTTACAAAATAGATGAAGGCAACAAGAGAAGATACCATCACTTTGGAATATGAAATTGATGTCAATACAATACTCATACTTCCAAACCTATCTTGATTTAGTTATTTACTTCTTTCTGGGAAAACTTCCTGAACAAATCTAAACTAATATTCCCAGATTTCAATGGTTTAAGACAAATATGCATTTCAATGGAACACGGAGATGAATTGGTATCATGCAGGTTTTCATTATCTCTGACGAAATAGAAAAGAAAAAGGTTTCCCACAATACCTTTCGAAGAATAAAGATTTCATGTGCCATTGCAGAATAAAGGTTTGATGCTGTCTCCACTTCCTTTTCTGACAGAAACAAGAACAGAATAGGTGTGAACATTACATCTAGTCAATTTCTAACTTTGGAAAAGAGAAGGAATGATAGTAAATGATAATAATAATAATAATAATAATAGTCATAATAATATCAGGAATGGTTCTTAGCACATACTACATAATCTGTATCAAGATTTGGATAAAGAGAAAGAAAAAAGTAAAAGACAAGAATTGAAAATAAAAAGTAATGAAGAAGAAAGATGCGGAGTCGGTGATCAAAGTGAATGCTCTTCGTTATCAATCCACGTCATTCTGATGTTTCTTTTATTTTACACAACCTGTTCCAAGCCATTTCAGGCTGCTGATCATGAATATTCCTATAAATTAGAGTTCGAATGCTTCTTCAATTCATAGCAACAAAGTCTGAAACCACAGGTGCAACATTTTGATCAGAGCAAAAAAGAGATGACTCATGAACAGAAAGAAGCAGGTTACTCTAGCCCACATTGGAAGGGTGTAAGTTGAACTCTTTATGCCTCATTTCTATACCTTCATTTCCAAGTACTTTCTTCAGATTTCATATTCATTTTCTTTGATGATTTGTATTTTTTAGATGGGCTTGTTCAAATGCTGTGAAAACTAAAATGAAATGTTTTATTTCCATGTTTATACCAAGAGTTTGTGCATATATTCTTAGAGCGCCCTAAAGAATTTATACAAAGTAAATTTACATCTACAGGATTGTCCTTTAGAAGTTGGCCAAGAATGCCCCATATTGATTAAGGTCCCTGTTAAGTCTCTAGACATCACATGGGGTAACGATGCTCGGTTTTGGCAATTAATAACTCTGAGTGATCATGATACCAGGTGAGAATTTTCATTTCATCATCTTCTGAGAGATTTCTCCTACATTTTTCTGATGACAGGAATCTTTACTTAGCATGATAATATCATTTTCCATGATCAGGGAGACTGAATTTGAGCAAGGCATGCTGCTCCTTCAGGTGAACTGGATCGAAGTCAAAGGAACTCTGAATATCACTCCCACCAAGGACACAAAGTATGAAATATTTTATGTGGTTAAGTTCAGGGTTGATGCATTCGGTTGGCATTCAGCTCCTATCAAGTTCAAGGTGAGACACAAAGGAGAAGAGACGCACAGTCACGTTATGGCATTGGAGTCCTACAGAGAGAAACATGATGTCTGGCATGAAATTCCAGGTGGTGAGTTCTCGGTTACGGCATCCAAGGACCCTCAGCATGTTGAATTTGGTATCTTTGAAGTTGATAGTGACTGGTGGAAGGGTGGTATGGTTCTTGGAGGAGTTAAGATCAAGGAAAAATCAGGTTGATGAGATGGCTTATTGTTGAAGAGTTGGAAGTTGCTTCTAAAATCCACATACTATGCTTATTAAGAGTTTCATGATTAGAATACGTAAAAAGTTGGTGTGTATGGTTTTATCATTGTAGTATAAAAAACCAAAGCCCTTTATAATTCTCTTATTGTCAGAATAGGAGTTAATTTGGTTTATAATCTATCCAACCATTGCATTTTTATGAACACAAGACTATTATAAAGAAAAAACTATTTCTAAGGACTACAGCATGAAGAATGAGCTTTTATCTATGATCCAAAATTTTGACCACCAAGACAATGAACAAAGGATAATAAACCTTGTCTTATTTTTTTGATCGGTAAAAGAGAATATCATTAAACAAAAAGAAGCATACACAAGAGAGAGTCTAGCAGCCTGCCCAAGCGTATACAGGAAGTATACAAAGGGAGACCACAAGACCTGTACAAAAGAAAACTAAGACAACAAATTACCAGCCCATTAATAAACCTTGTTTTATTAAGGTGGGACAAAGGTTTTCCTAGTCTTTAAATTTGAAGTCATGATATTCATATTAAATCTAAATTCTAAAAGCTTGAACTTTTAGGAGAGTGGGTAGTTTAACACGATATCGAAGCTTGGTTTGATAGGAGGCCCTGGGTTCGAACCATCTCCTTGCAAATTTGAATATTTGATCCTCATTTGTTGATTTGAAAGTCCATAATGGACTCCGACTCTCCATATGCACGGGTATGGGGCTGCATGCACGTGAGGGAGAGTGTGAAGCCATGATATTCATATTAAATCTAAATCCTACAAGCTTGAACTTTTAGGAGAGTTGGTAGTTTAACATTAAACAATCAAGAGAATAAGGAAAGATAACAAAAGAAAAGATTTTAGTATTCTTTGAATTTGAAATACCAGAGCAAAGTGAAAGAGATTCATGAGAAAGCAAATGCAGAATAGCAGAAAGTAATGCAGTAAAACTAATATTCCAAACAGTTAGCATGAACCATTGCCGAATTAAACAAATATCAACTATAGATTTATGTGGATAAAGGAAAATTAGTTGTTGTCCCTGTCACTCTATACAAGTCAAATCAAAACCAAAAAATGCAATCTCCTTTCCTTACTCTTTATACTCCATCATCAAAATGCTGATCTCCCCTCAATATCCTTCCTTTTTAATTGCATGAATGGAGCAAAAAATATATAAATATCCTTCAATTCTAAAGAATCCAATTACAGAGTGTTCATCTGTTAGAAAAGTACTTAAAAAATATGACATTTTTCTTATTTTATAAAGAATCATAGTCCAACTATTCAATGGTAGGAACAGTTCATAATAATCTATCAGCTCGTCAATATATATCATGAGAATCAAATACAACAATAATATATTATTGAGAATCAAAACCAAAAGTGCAATATCAAGCATTCACTGTAGTGATCATAAAGCATCTATCTTTCCCCTACACAAAAGAACCCAAGACATTCATGCGTTTTGTCAAGTATAATAAAAGAGAGAATAGATGCTTATCATCAACAAAATCCTTTTTCAACTGATGAATGGGAATAAAAATCTAGATAAATTGACACCCGTTATCACAGAATATAACTTTCTGACATGTAAAAGAACTTTTAGGATGATGATAATCATTTATTGTGGAAAATTTATATTCACATTCGTATGCAGTACTAAATGTCAAGGTAAAAATCACCCATCCCCAAAATGTCTTTATTTTCATTTGACTATGCCAAAACTATATTCTACAAATATAGGTTTGAAATCAATTAATCACTTTAAAGTGTTGTGTGTTATAAAATGAGTCTTTCATGGAAGACATGAATATCATGAGGAGATGGGACTCAAATTTGCTCACAAGATGAGAGTTCAGCCATGAAAAACCTGGTGAGACCATTCCCACAGACCTCTGATATCAATCCCAAGGCAAAGGAGACAACTAGCTAAAACAGCTCCCACACAAATGAGATGTGGTGCCACAAGAAAGATGCAGATCACCAATCGATGAGTCCTCCATCGGTGTTATGATCAGCCCCATGCTGGAGCGCTGATCTGGCAATTAGGGAAGGTGAGTCCCAACCAAACTTGATAGGCTAAAATAGTCAAGCAAAACCATGACCTGCATTTATACCTCCATAAAAATCAGTTAAATCCAAAAAATACTACAAAGATAGATGGCTTCATCCTGGGTTAAAATAAATTCCTTGGCTTGAAAAGTAAGTTCAACAACTGCTTCATGTTGTTTGTGGTAAAGGAATTTCAATCACTTAGCTTAAAGATCATCATTTGGCAATTGGCTTCGATAAAGAATCTAACCCAAAGAAAAGTTCAACTAAAATCATCTAAGCTGTATGTCTCAATTTTGATAAAGCAGAGACCTAAAAAACAGCCTCGTTATTTCTCATCATTAAAATAGAATCACCATTTTTTTCTTTTGAGCAGTTTGTTTGATACAGTTCAATCATGATTCTTGCTTTGAGTGATGTATCTGCTGGGATGTGGAATGAACTTTAAAGTCTGCCATGAAGTGCATGGAAAATTTGAGATAGCAAAGCTCTCACCTGGAGTTATGTATGAGGCTGTACTGTGGTAGACATGTATGATCCTGCCGGCGGATGGGAAGTCCAGTGAACCTAAACGGTTCTCCGGATGGAAACACACAAGCACATAAAGAAAATGTAAGGAAAAGCCGAAGGATGAATGGATAGAAATCCCATGAGGGCAATTCAGACAACATCAAAACACGAGAGATTGAGTTCTCCTAATAAAGACAAGGTAGGAAATGGAAGAGAGACTTGTAGTAAAGGTGTTATCATTCAACCAAAGAACTAAGTTTTTTTTCTTTTTCTTCTGAGAGTAGAATAAAGAGAATAAGAACTCACTAATTCAAAGACTTAAATTTTATAAATGTCCAGCAACTTATCAAATTACTTTGTTTCTGTCAGTTTTCTAAATGATTTTGTTCGGGAAGTACTTAGAAATCATGTGATGAATAAGAACTCATCCACTGAGAATGTTTCATATTCTCTGGTCAGAAAATATATAATACTCCTTTTTTAATCAAACCAATCATTCATTACTAATTTTAGATACAAGAAATTCTTCCAAAATATAAAGGACCATCAGAATAGAACCTAAGTTTGTTATATCAACTAGTAAGAGACAAAGAGCATGCATAATATGAAACTGTTCATAACTCCAGTAAAATATCACTATAAAAGAAACCATTTGCTGGTCCCATATTTAGATACACGATCAGCAATCATGTTGTTGAACAAGATCACAGAAGAACACCAAGCTGCTAGCCAGATCAAGGATTTGATGGACCCACTTACTGTATTTCCAAAGACCTCTCTAATTACATGACCATGAGATCATCAAGGCAGAACTTCCTCCAACAATTCTGAAAGATCCACCCATTTGTAATAGTCACCAAAAGAGCTAAGATATTTGCCTCAATGGACCACTCATTCTTGAAGATTTAAAGAAAGCTCGATGCTATACCATGGGGATCCCTAATTATACTTCCAATCTCTAGATAACCTTGGTTACTTAGAGCAGACCCATCACAGTTTGATTTAATCAAACAAATGGAGGAGTATATATTGAGAGCATGTAAAAACTTACCCTCTTTGATGACCTACAAAACAATATTCCAATCAAGCTGTAGAATATTCAATGAAGTGTCCCCGAAAGTTGAAAAGGGGGAAGCCCAATAGGATGAATAGAAATGTATCAAATCCCAAATCTCTTCTAAGGTCCTCCATCTATCCTAAAAAATTTTTTTGCATTCCTCTCCCACCATACTATCCATGACAATTATAGGCAACCTATTAATAATTAACCACTCCTCTTCTTGGAGTATCCCCCTAACCTTTTAAAAGATATAAACAATACATGTTGCCTATCAATATATATATATATATATATATATATATATATATATATATATATATATATATTTTATATATACATATCATAAAAAAAAATAAAGAGATATTGATCAAAAGAACCAGGAGGCTCCAAAAAAATACACAAGGCGAACAAGGGAACCCGCAAAACCACTAACCCCAAACAAAAAGCTACTAACCATACCTACACCCAACCCAAACCAAGCCAAAAATCCACAGTGCCAATTCGGTATAACAACACTACATAGATTTACCCACCCCACAAATTGCTCAAGAAGTTAGATTTAATTTTTTTGCAGATTAAATAGACTTTATCAAACACCATCCTATTTCTTCATGTAAAGTCTGAAAAGACATAAAGCGATATCCAGATTTTCGTTTTTGGAACGTCCTTTTAAGCTAAAGGTGTGATATAGAGTGGAAAGACAACTGATGACTATCAGTAAAAGGATGGCGCATCCTAAGTATCTTCTGATGAATTAATAAATGGTCTGTGTCTCTTCCTCCGCACTTCTACAAAGGCAACATGCGCACCAAGGGCTCTTCCACTGAGTTTAAGTGATCGGTGATGGCTTTTACGGGGAAGCTTCCCGGCGAAAAGCTAATTTTGGAGGGACCACGAGTTCCAAACTAGTGAAAGAAAATCAATCTCGAGGCGAGAGGTCTAAGCCTCTATACATGGTCTGGCGAAATTACCATTCTTTGGATCCATGGTTGTCCCGATCAAAGGTTTGATTTTTTTTTCTGTGGATAGAGAGGAATATTTACCTCCTCCATCTCCCGATCATTAAAGGACCCATTAGAAAGGTTGGAGACCAACCCCTTCCTCACGAAAGCGGTTCCACCGGATCTACCACCATAGCATCTTTTGCACGACCCGGGATAAACATAGGGGAACACAGCGCCTCCTGTTTGCCTGAAACATCTTTCAAAAAACTAATCCTCGCTTATTCGCCTAAGGAGAAGGCGCATTTTCGAGGAAGAGAGGTTATTCTTTTCTTATTCCTTCCACTGACGGGCACAGCCACCCAGATGTCACGAGTGCGGCCCCGGCCGGTCTCTCCAAATTTGCTACTTGCAACCTTTCTCCAGAGGGCATTCCTCTCATTTGCAAACCTCCAGCTCCATTTGCATAAAAGAGCCTTATTTAGCCAAGAGAAGTTTCTCAGACCTAAACCCCTTTTTTTCTTCTCTGAACAAATTGTGGCCCATTTAACAGATGAGGCTTCTTCTCGAGGATTGTCCCCACCCCATAGAAGCTGTCTTTGAATTCTCTCGATCTATTTGCAAACCTTTTGTGACATACGGAAAAGGATAAGTAATAGGGTGGAAGGCTAGATAAATACTATGGATCAACGTAATCCTTCCACCCTTAGATATATCTTTGCGTCTTCCATGAGGCTGACCTCTTGAAACCTTTCTTGGCCAGGAGTCCCACGAACCCCTGAAGCCTTGTGTGGAGCTCCCGGAGGGAGACTGAATGCAGTGGGAGAACTAACACGGTCGAGCTCCAAAGGGCAACTCATCCACATTGCCAACTGGCCATACCGGAATGATCTCACTCTTGCTTAAGTTAATTTTCAGCCCCGACATCGCTTCAAACCACATTAAAGTCCAGCTCATAAATTTTATTTGATCTTTGTTGGGTTCGTAGAATAGAAGGGTGTCATCTGCGTAAAATAAATGGGAAATACCTCCCCTCCTCACTTGATTGCAGCCATGCTACCGAAGGAAATTTCCTTGTGACTTGTTGTACCCGACATCTTGGCGGCTTCCATGCTAATCCACGAAAGGTACTTAGGAAAATAAGTTTCCACGTCTCGAGCACCTCTCGAACTGCGAGAAAGAAGCCGATGGGAGAGTCTATTGAAAAATTTGAAAAGAGGGTGTGGAGACGCACCACTTTATCTGACACCCAGCCCTTGGAATTTCCAAAGCCCGTCACATCCATAACCTAAAAATACAAACTCAGTGATGTTATCGTAGAGCTTTCAATATCAATTTCGGAAGCGAGACCACTCTCTTTTCTTCTCAAAATTGAGTCCTGACTTCATTAGTGATAGAGCAGCGTCTAGGATCTGTCTTCCTTCAACAAAAGCAGATTGAGATTGGGAGATGATCTTACCCATGACCCTCTTTATCATGTTTGCTAACACTTTTGTTAGAATCTTGTACAAACCTCCCACTAAGTTGATAGGTCTTAGGTCCTTGAAGTCATGACATTACATTTCTTGGGAATTAAGACCGGGAAAGTGGCATTTAAACTTTTGACAAATCTGCTCTGATCATGGAACTTATGAAGAAACTAACACCTCATCCTTAGCAAAATCCCGTGAAAAGACTAAGCTATGGGAGAGAGCCATCGAGCCAGAGCCTTGTACCCATTAAGCTACGAAATTGCTTAATTTCTTTCTTCGAAACTTCCTCGACTTGAAGCATTCTTAGGCTGATCACTTTAAAGGACGCAGGGGAGGAGAGGCGCGACGGTCTGGGTGAGCAGGATTAAAAACTCATTCACGGACCTTCCTTAATCTCAACCTCATATCTAACCTTACGCCATTAATACTTCAATTTTGGAAAATTTCTTCTCTTATGAGCATTGCCATCTGTGTAGCAGAAAAGAACTTACAGTGTTTTGTCCCTTCTTTCAACGGGTTTCTTTGGATTTGTCTGCCGGAAATCTCTATGAGCCCGACTCTTGAAATCATCTTTAGCCTTGGTTCCAACCACTCGTACTCCACCTGGAGCCCGATTCCTTTCCTTCTCAAGGTCATCCCAGTAGGACACTCTTCGTAAAGCCTCCAGCTTTTTGGATTCAACTCTACCAAAAACCTCTCTATTCCACGAGCTTTTACAGGATGCCTTTCAAAGCGCTAATTTGGTACACTTAAAATAAAGTATTTAAGCATCATGAAAAACTAGACTTTGCCACCAACCTTTGAATTTCTTTGAACCCCTCATACTTTAACCACATTAGTTCAAGCCCAGGAATGAGAGGAGCTTGTCCTAATCCAATAGCTATCCAACGGTATGGGTAAATGGTAGAGAAGTAGGCTAAACAAGCATCTCACGAACAACCTTATTTGAACACTTTCGATAGTGAAACCAAAATCTATCAGCAAGAATGGTTATCGTTTAAGCCACCTCAGAATTATAAGGTCCCCACAACCTTGTGAGTCTCGAAACTACATTCATTTAAATTTTAAAACCTTCTATTTATTCTCCAACATATATATATATATATATATATATATATATATAACTATTCTATATATATATATATATTTCTCTATATATGTCACTCTTCGAGAGCTCGATTTATTTGCCAATGCTGCATGGAGGGCTATTCATATCCACACTTAATTCCACTAGGCAATGTAAAAATAGGTGATCGGTAATGAGTCGACTCTTTAGGCACGATAATGATCTCAAAGAGACTCCTCATTTCTGTAAAACAATGGTGTTGATTTCATATTGACAGCCGACCGTACGAAGGCATTAAGCAGATGGGGTGTTATGATCAATGCGCGATAAGAAATACGAAATAAAGAAAAACACCAGATTTATGAGGAAACCCTTGCGGGAAAAAGCCACGGGCAGAGAAGAAAGGTTCACTATGAATTTTGAGAGATTACAAAAGTTCAGAGGAATAGAGAATAAAACCCTAACGGCCCAGCTCCTGCTACCACAGGATCCACTTTTTTTTTTTCCTCAACTTTTTCTTTCCGCAAAGTCGCACTTCTTTGAGTTAGACATGGCGAAACCAAATTTGGGTCACAAATCAGCATGGGGCTTTAGAGTTCCCGAATGAAATTGATGAGGGAAAGAAGGCTCGAGAATAAGGCTGAAAGAGTTGAAAATAAAGACTTTTGTAGAGCAAATCTAAGAGGAATTCAATGACGAAACTATCTCATGCGAGAAAGGAAGGTGAGAAATACACAAGGTGTGAGATGTTCAGCTCTTCATATTCGAGACCAATGAGGTGTCAATGAAAATCGAAATTCAATCAATGAGAATAGAGATCAATGATGTGGATGAAATTATTTCTGAGAAGGCTAGAAATTGAGGCAAGTGGTTAGTCTCACTACCACAATCTTCCCAAAGGCAAAGCTTTGAATCATCGACTAAAAATTTGAGTATGATTCAGAAAAATTAGAAAACTTGTAAAATGGATTTGAAGAAGACAGTAGTGCAACATCTGTTCCACATCCCAAAACCATAACAATGTGACCCATAAGCTTGGCTCAGATAAGATAACTGAGGAATAGCATGGTTTCCCTTGGGAATCTCCCTGACCACTTCCTGAGGAGATTCTATTCTTATCTTAAGTCTCTTTCCTTTGAAGTTTAGAGCTAGGTCCAAGCTAATGGGGGTCCCTCTTTTCTTCTTCAATTGCTGATCAAAGAAAATAACCCTGTAGCAACATAACAAGGAAAACAGACCTAGCCCTCAAGAAGGCAACAACAGAAGAAGAAAAACACCCAACTGACACAAGAAAAAACCAGCAGCAAACCAGCAAAACATGATCACTTGTTTTGTCCCACATTCAAGTGGTTGGTCATCATTTCTTATATGTGACCACAGAACAAGACTTGTCGTAAAAGATGTTATCATTCAAGCAAAGAATTAAGCTTAAAAATGTTCATAGATTCTATCTAATGTGCAATCTATTAGGGTTTGTTTTGACGCCTCTATTGATTTTGCTGTAGAAGAACACAGAGAATCACGTGGTGAATGATATACTCAGTTCTAGAGAGGATGTTTTGTATTTTAATGGAAATGTTAAGCAGATTCTTAGTTTGGATAAAGGATTCCATGTTTTTTGAAGGAAGGAGTTCATCTAATCTTTTTGTATGTTCTTTGTTCACTTTAAGAGTATGCTGGTAGTAAGAGGTGCAAGACAGAGAAGACAGCCATCATGTCGACAGATCCGAATGCTATTACATAACCCCTAGGAAACTGAAAGCACTAGGTACAGGAATATCAACTTCTTCCTCCACTTGGTTCCCCTCCCTCCTTTCCCCCTCCTCCTTTCTCTTATCATGATTGTAGTTACCCTTGACTCAGCCTCTTTATCAGGACAAGCAAGCTCTTCCTTTGCATGCTTCATCTCTAATTGTCAACAGGAAAATGACATACTTGAAGACTACCAAGCTTACATTTATTTTCCTCTTGCTCTAAAAATCACAAAATAAATATTGAAATAACTGTATTTTCAACAAAATCACTGTTGATTCTGACAGTAAAAAGTAAATAATTTATAAAAAGCCATTTGTCTATTAAAATGAAAAGACCAACAATTAAGGACTACAGGAAGAAAATAGGAGTTACCTGATCGCCAGGGAGATCTTTCTCGTACCTCCAGCAAAGAAAGCACACTTCCTAGGAATTCAAAAGTCTGTGTGATAATTTTCTGGCTTGTACCACAATGAGAAATCAATCCCTTTCTCCTTCAGTTTTTCTGTTGCAGGACCAATTCTCTCCAAAAGCTGAATCACAAGCATAAAACATTATGCAATTTGGATAACATCAGAGGAATATTTTTATTTTTATTTTATTTTTGATAAAAATATATTATAGAAAGAGGCACCAAAAGGGTGACCCGAGAAACAAGAGAACACCTTACAAGAAGAACCCGAAAAACATGTGCAAAGCGCCTCAGAAAACGCACTAAGCTCCTGCCCAATCAATGAAATGAACAAGGGTCATGAGCCCTTCCACTAAAAACATGTAATCCTCTGACCAAAAGATGTACAAAAGGACCTGCATTCCAAACTCTTTTCCCGCTTCTCCTTGGCAAAGAAAAGAACCCTTCCATCCCAAGGAAAATATTTTGACCTTCTTTTCTCATATTTTCGTGATGGACAATTCTAAATACAAGTCAGTCATAGCACTTCTATCAGAATTTACTTAATAGATGGTCCCAAATCCACAAGTCTCAACCCACTACAAAAAAATAGGTTGCATGTAACTGCTCTTGACTGTGAATTGATCCTTTTTATGCTTTGTTTTGGCTAAGATAGGTTTTGGAGAAAGATGGATAGGTGGATAAAGTGGTGCATTTTCACTTTACTGTTTTAATCTTGGTTAATAGATTTTCCATGGTTTTCCATAGCTCCCGGGAGTCCTAGGCAAGGTGACCCCTCTCTCGCCTTATTTGTTGCAAGTATTAAAGAAGCTGCAGTTAGATGTTAGAGCGAGCAGTGGATGATGGATACCTGTTGACTTACAAAGTGGAGGAGAGGGAGACAGCCAAGGTTTCCCATTTGTGTTTGCAAATGACACCTTAGATTTCTGTAAGGCTTCTTAGGATCAAATTACCTTTCTTTGTTGTCTTTGATGTGGTTTGAAACCCTATGGCCGTGTTTGGTAAGCGGGACTGAGGGGGATTAGACTAATTTTTGGACAAAATTAGTGAAGTCCAGCGTTTGGTAGATCTTTGGGAGCCCGACTAAGTGGGGACAAATTAGTGAAGGTGGAATTATTTTGTCTTGGTTTTTTAACCCCCTCGAATCGTGGGTTCGCACGGACTAAATTGAGGGGATAAAATATTTTATAGTTTTTATAAAAAAATAATTAACACTTAACTAAAAATTTGAACAAAAATTTATTAACTAATATATTATCAAATAACTAATACTAAATAGATGAAATAAAAAATAGCTTAATATATTATATATGATATAATATATTATAAAATATAAATTTAACAATATATAAATATTTTTCAGCACAAATAAAAAATATTATGAATTTTTATAAATTATTTATTAAAAAACATTATAATAATAATTATTATTTATATTAAAAAGTATAAAAAATAAAATAATAAAAATTATTTTTAAAATATAATCGGGCGGGGCTTATTATTATTATTTGGATCATGATTCGTATTCTTCAGGTGAATTAAGTTTACAAAGCAATTTATTTCTTTTCGGTTCGCTTTATTTTAAATGAACTTAGCCCCGAACCATTTCCCCCCTTTTCGAGATTTTTCGTAAAAATCTCGTCCACAGGAGATCGCGGCAACTTATCACCCGGAAAAATCGGAAAAGATTTCGCTTGTCTCATGGTCGACCGAAACTTTTCTAGGTGCGCTAGATTTGGCGAGGCAATTTACTTGGCCTTGGAGTTCGTTTCGTCATCGAATCTGAAAATTTTCACGAGAACTTCTGACATATGATTTTATTATTTTTATTAACATTTCTGCCAGTTTTGAAAATTTTAATTTTTCGGGTTTCTGATACTTAATCACGAACGATATCGGTTGAGAAAATAAACTCAAACCTATTAAAAACCCGATTAAATTAAATTAAACCCATACCATTAGAATGGCGGGCAGGAACCGAAAATAATCGTCGAGTTCTTATCCCTACTACGCTACCTAATGTTAAAAACAAACGACTTAATACTTAATGCTATTAAGTACTATTGATATTAAATTCAAAGAAAAAAATTATATTAAATCATTAAGTAAAAAAAAAACAAACACCATCTTAGTCAGGGTATGTACCAAGCGTAGAGGATAAAAAAATTCCATAATTTTTGTCTGGCTTGTGCCCGAGCACGGGACGATGTGCAAATTTCATCACAGTCCTAGTCAGGCCAGTTAGTCGGTCAGAAGTACCAAAATTAATCCTACTTAATCCTGCGTACCAAACATGGCTATAGGGGTGAAAATTGATTTGGAAAAGAGTGAGAGAAACATTCCCGATAGGAAAGTAGTGGAGACGGCTGCTAAGCTTGGTTGTAGGGAGAGGTAGCTTGACCTACTTAGGCTTATACCCAAGACATTAAGCGATCGGTGAGCATGATGAGGTGTTGGAGCAGAGTTTAAAAAAAGAGACTAGCGTATTGGAAAAAACAATATGTTTCTAGAGCGGTAGAGCCACACGATTAAATACGTTTCAAGCATGTGGCAATTTACTTCCTGCCCTTACTTCACCACGAGAATGGTCGAGGTTGAAACTGATCGAGATTCAAGAAATTTCTCACAGGGAGGTGGCAACTTGGAAAGGGAGCCCTTGCTTACTAAAATGGGCAATAGCACGTTTGGATAAAGGAAACCAGAGTTTGGGAGTGCAAAACCTAGGGAAGCTTAATAAGATGCTTCTTTTGAAGGGGAGATGGTGCTTTGCAATTGAGAGAGGAACTTCGTGGGGTGAGGTAATCAAGAGAAAGTATGGGGAGCAAGAAAGGAAGTGGTGTTCTTATGAAGTGAAGGGAGGGAGGGAAGTATGGTTTAGGGGCGTGGAAAGCAACACAAAGGTGGTGGCCTCTTATTAGTGTTACTTTGTGATTGGAAATTGGCAAAAAGTGAAACTTTGGAGGGATATTTAGTGCAGGGCTACACCTTTTAGTGTTTCTTTTCCTTCCTTATTTACTATTGCTGAGTCAAAGAAGGCATGGGTGAGAAAGCGTTGAATGGCTAGAGGGAGAAAAGGAAGGCGAGAATCCCTCATTCACTATGACTTTTCAACAGCTAGGAGGTAGAGGATGCAAAGAGGCAACTATCTTGGCTTGGAAAGGGAACTTTGGTTGATGAGGTTGAAAACAAGGTGAGTTGAACAATGAAAAAATGGTGTCATTTTAGTTAGGTTGATGTACAGGGATTTAGAGTCAAGCCTTAATGTGTTCTTCCCTTGGCAAATTGTTCAGAAGTCTTGTGTGCGACCCGCAGTTAGCTCTTCACTTGGGGAAATGGCTTGGAGCAAGTCTTAACTCTTGATCGACTTTGAAAGCGAATTTAGCTCTTTCTAGAGATGTTACCCATGTCGAAGTGTGAGGAGTCCATGAATCACCTTCTTCACCACAGCGTGCAAAGACAAGACCATTTAATGGGAGTACTTTCTCTCTTTTGGTATCACATGGGTGATCGGGTTCGTATGGGACCCTTTTGAGTTAGAGGAGATTTTTGGTTGGCAAAAAACAGACAAAGGTTTGGCAGGCAGGATCATTGTGGTTAATTTGGATGATGTGGAAGAGGCAAGGAATGGGATTATTTTTAGGGATGAGATGACCATATAGAGACTCAAACTTCTTTTATTTTTCTTCTTTGATTGAAGACTAAATTGTCTATAACTCTATATTGGATGGTTGTTCAACTTTAGTTGAGTTCATTAACTTCATTGATTGGGTGGACCATTTTTGTATCTTGGTTGTTTTTGTGCAATGTTGAAAATTGTCAATATGGTTTCTTCCCTGTATTCTCAAGGTCGTGACGTTAGCAATAGCACCTATTCCTAATATACTTTCTTTTTCTACCTATCAAAAAAAAGAAAAAAGAAAAAAAAAACTCCTTACTTCTAGAACCCTTTTTGAAAATGAAAGGACAAATGACCTTGACCCCGCAGGACAATCAGTCAGCAACCCATAATTTATAAACGAGAAATAATACCAGCTAGAACTGGAAAAGAAATGCTTCAACAAGTGCTCCCCTACAGCACATATCAAACAGAACCCAAACCGCCTCATCCTTAGCAAACACATCATTGGAAGGCTGTCCATCATTTTCTATTGCCTTTCCAAGGCAAAACTATATGCCTCATAAGACCCCGATTTTATCTCTCATAAATTTTCCCCAGATAATCCTCTTAGAAATATTTATATTCTCTGCAA